>PVJH01017068.1:0-49568 GCA_004026705.1 Nesogale talazaci
CTCTCTAACCACCACCACAACCAGGGACTCCTAGCAGATCAAGCCAATCTGTCCTGGAGTAGTACAGCTAGCACGTTCCTCAGAAGTCAGGATGGCAAGAATTCATCTCATGTCCTTTGGACAAGTCATTAAAGTGGATGAGCTCCTGGAGAAGATCATGGTTGGTAAAGTGGAGGGTCCGTGAAAAAGAAAAAGAATGTCAAGGAGAGGGATTGACATAGTGGGCAGAATCAATGAGTTCAAACCATTGTGAGCATGATGCAGGTTTGAGCAGCGTTTGTTTCATTTGGTTGGGCATGAGGTCAGGATGAGTTGGAAGCAAAATGTTCTACGGCACCTAAGAATGTCAATTCAAACTAGCTGAATAGTTATGATTATCTGAAGCATGGTGGCACCTTTTCATCAGAATTTTAAAAGTCTTTAAAAGATGGCAAGGAAGGCATGGAATGACTGATGATTGCTTAATTCAGTTTTACCGACTTCAGTTTGATCTCAATTTTTGTTACATTATAGACTATAGATTTCCAAGCATTTCTATATTCACTATTTCATTTAAAATTACGTAACTTCACATTAGGTCATTTCCAGTGTCGAAATTTAGGTGTGGAAGAAGGTTTATTAGCAATGTTCAATAAGCAGATGACACAATCTTGCGTGCTGATAATAAGGACTTGAAGAATTGGCTGATGAGCATTAAGGATTGCAACCTTCAATATGTAATGTAATTTAATGCAAAGGAATCTCAAACTGCTATAACTGGTTCAATATGAGATATTGTGATAAGCAGAGAAAAAATTGGAGTTGTCAAGGATTTCATGGTGCTGGGATGCATAATCAATGCACATGGAAGCAACAGTCCAGAGATCAAAGGATGCATTAAATTGGGCACATCTGCTGCACAAGACCTCTGTGCAATGTTGGAAAGTAAGCATGAGGACTAAGGTATGCCTGACCCAGGCCATGGCAGTTTCTTTTTTTTTAAATCATTTCATTGGGGGCTCGTACAACTCTTATCACAATCCATACATCCATCCATTGTGTCTAGCACATTTGTACATTTGTTGCCATCATCATTTTCAAAACATTCTCTTTCTATTTGAGCCCTTTATATCAGCCCCTTGTTTTTCCCCTCTGCTCCACTTTCCCTCCTTCATGAAGCCTTGATAATTTATAAAGTATTATTATTTTTTCATGTCTTACACTGTCTCTCTGCACCCACTTTTCTGTTATAGTGATTGGTTCTCCCTTTCTCCCTCTACCTTTCACTTACCCTCCTGGTACTGCTTTTCTCATTAGTGGTCTTGAGGGGTTTATCTGTTGTGTTAGTCTGGGTATAGTAGAGAAACTCATATGTATAAGAGTTTTAAATAAAGGGTAAGTGAACATTAAGAAAACATCCCAACCCAGTGCAGCCCAAGCTCAAAAGTCCCACATTAGCCCCTATGTCCAACATCAATCCTCAACGTCCTCTTCCATCTCGCAAAACACATGCAATGATGCCGACTGCAGGAGGAAAGTCGAATCAGTGATGTGTAAGCATCTCAGCGCTGACAGGGGTCTCCACGTGACTGCTCCTGTCTAGCAGGAAGTGACCTTGTCAGTTGAAGCAGCAAAATGGCATCTGTACATCTGTCCAACCATCAGACAGCAAGAGACCCGAGAACTAGAAAGGTGAGCCTCACCGAGGCATTTATCTCTCTGCCCGTCAACTGATCCCACATGTATTTATTGACCAGGTTGGCACAATAAATCCTGACTATCCCATATGTTCACTGGGTTCCCTGTGTTTCCAGCTCTTATCTGTACCTGTGTACATGCTGTGGGGTAGCCAGATTTGTAAGGTAGAATTGGGGTCATGATAGTGGGGCAACATTAAAGGTGAGGGGAACATTAAAGAATTAGAGGAATGGTGTATGCTTCGTCAGTAAACCATGGCATTTTCAATTGCTTTGTCTTCATGTAAAAGTGGAACACTGAAGAAGAGTTGGTGTGTTGGCATGATGGTGCTGGTGGAGAATGCTGAAAGTACCGTGGACTGTCAAAAGAATACACGAATCTGTTTTGGAAGAAGCACAACCAGAATGCACCTTACCAACGAGGACGATGAGACTTTGTCTGACATACTTGGGACACATTATCAAGAGAGACCAGTCCCTAGAAAAGGCCACGGTCCCAATGAAAGCAGAGGAGCAGTGAGGAAGACGGATGGTTTGACACGGTGACTACAACCAGGGGCTCAAACAATAATTTTGAAGATGACAGCAAACCAGGCTGTGTTTCTTTCTATTATACGTAAGGGTCACTGCGAAATTTATACACAGAGTTGACCCTATCTAACAGCTTTACATCCACGCTCCTGAAATAAAACACAACTTAATGTTATGTTGTAAAGAGTGGCCGTAATGTATACATTGAGATAACATGGAGAGGAATGGACATTCCAGAAAACATCAATGGGCTCATAAGGAACCTGTACGTGGATCAAGAGACAGTCATCCAAAAAGAATAAGGAAATACTTCATGATTTAAAAACCTACGAAAGCACACATCAAAGCTATGCCATTCCACTATTCTTATTCAATCTCTGGGCTAAGCAAATAATATGAGAAGCTGGACTACATGAAGAAGCACCCAGCATCAGAATTGCAGGAAGCTCGTTAACAACCTTCAATAGGCAGATAGCACGACCTTACTTGCTGAAAGTGAGGAGGATGAATAGCGTGGATTGAAGCCTTGGATAACACCTCAATGTAAAGAAAATGAAATCCCTTAAAACTGGACCAATACGATCATGATAAATGGAGAAAAAAATTGAAGTGGTCAAAATGTCATCTTTCTTGGACTCATAATCAATGCTCGTGAAGGCAGAAGTCAAGAGGTCAAATGCCACATTGCTTTGGGTGCACATCTGCTGCCCAATCTCTCTTTCAAAAGGTGTCAGGGCTGAGCCCCAGTGGCATAGGCGTGGAGTGCGGGACTGCGGCCCACTGGCTTGGCAGTTCAAATCCAGCAGCAGCTCTCCAGGAGCAAGGCTGCGCCTCCTACTCCCACCAGAGGGCAGTGATGCCCCCAAACAAAACAAAACAAAAAGTCGGGACGTCACTCTGAAGAGTAAGGTGGGTCTGGTCTAAACTATGGTATTCTCAATGGCCTCGTCTGAATGTGAAACTTGGACATTGAATAAGAAAGACAGAAAAGATTCTGTGCATTTGAATTATGGTTCTGGCAAAGAATATTGAAAATACTGTCGCTCTATCTTGGAAGAAGTACAGCCAGAATGCTCCTTAGAGGCAAGGATGGCAAGACTTCATCTTATGTACTTTGGCTATGCTGTCAGGAGCGACCAGTCCCTGGAAAAGGACACCATGCTTGGTAAAATGGAGGGGCTGAAAAAAAAGAGGATGACTCTGCACAAGATGGACTGGCACAGTGACTGCAACATGGGTTCAAGCCTAACAAAAATGGTGAGAGTGAGGTAGGACCTAGTGGTGTTTCATCCTATCATACGTAGCGTCGCAATGAGTTGGGACCAGCTAGATGGCACTTAACAACAAGAGTCAGTTCACTCTAGTGTGAGGTTGGGTTTTCAATTGACTTCTTACTTCCTCAAATGAAGCCATATCCAAAATATGCTGTGCCATAAGATTAAACCAATAATTTCCAAAGCAGATTATACCTTCTGAAGATGACCACACATTTCATGTACCTTTTACACTGCGGCTTTGATTACCCTCCCTTCAAGTGATGGGGGCTGCAAACCCTTTCCTTGAGACAGAGAATCTTTAGGAGTACATCACACACACAAAGTAGAGCAGAAATGAGAGAATGTGGCTTCTAAGCTCACGGATTTTTCAATATCAGGGCTTTGTGGTAGTTAGATAATCCACGTCAATTTAGGACGTGAGAGGATTAAGAGTGAAGGGATGGAGTCTAGTCTGTCACTCAGCCAATGAGGCCTCTCTGAGGGCATGATCTCCTGAGAATTCTGGGAACTCCTGCATTTTTCTTCTTGGAGGCAGGAGACACACACACACTCTCTCTCTCTACTCCTTGAGAGATCTTCTACTGACAAGACACATGTGCTACTCCTGGGAGCTGGAGAAACCACATGAACCTATCCTGATACAATCATATCTCTGGAGCTGGAGAAACCACATAAAGACCCTGCAGCACTGAGATGCTTACAATGCCACTGGATCCAACCCACTGTCCTATCTATGATCCTCCTGCATTTGGCATCATGGCATGTGTTTCATGAGTCTGAAGAGGACTCAACAGATTAGAATCAGACATAGAGGCTAATATTGGAATTATGGACTTGATGTAGACTGGGCTGGGTTGCTTTCTCAATATTCAATTGCTCTGTCTTATATACAAAAGAGTGTCTATGAATTTGTTTCTCTAGTCGTCTATCCAAACTAACATAGACTTCTACTTCATTCTCCTGGGATAGTCATGTTCAGATTCCAACCACTAGGCTTTCTGGGACAGGTCTACTCTGTTTTACAGTGACTATACTCTTCTATCGGAGGATATAGTCAACTATACACAGTAGCAACAATAACCTATGTATTATTTGCACTGTCCTGTTTAAGGAATCCTGGTGGCATAGTAGTCACGCATTGAACTGCTAGCCATAAGGTCAGGAGGTTGACATCACCGACAAGCTTCTCAGGAGAAAGATGAAACTTTCTGCTCCGAAAGGATTACAGTCTCAGAAACCTCCCTGGGCAGTTGCATCCCATCTTGCAAGTTACTCACAGTCAGAATTGACCCAATGGCAGTCAGGTTGGGGTTTGTTGTTGTTGCTTTTTGAGTATTCTCTCTAAGTGATTATGTGTGCAGGAGTAATTAGAAATAGTGGGTCACATTTTATTCCTAGCAAATTCAATTGGAACTCTTATTTGAACTCTAGCACTCCCTTCACCTATAACATACAAATAACAATTTGGGATTTATATGTATTCCAGAAACTTCCTACAATGGAAGTTTCAAAACAATAATGCAGCATCAGATAATGACAACATGTAGATATCATTCACGGAATTGAACAAACCGAGCCAGAGGCTTATTGTATGCATAAGAGCATATATGTATATATATGTACACATATATAAACAACAAAATCTATACTGTAAAATTGGATTGTTGATCAAATGCAATAATACAAGTGAAACCTATTTTGGGAAGCATAAAGCTTTCTACAGAGAGAAGTTAAGATTGAAAAAAAACATAAACTTACCATTTCAAAGCCCAACAGTTAGATATACAGTATCAGAACATTGTAAATAATGCATTGTTAAATTCATTAGTCCTTTTTAAAATTCCAGACTAATGAAAAATAGTACATTTTCAAACAGCTGCTTTGGCAGCAGGGAGTGGATTAAGTGACCTCTTCAAGTTCCTTTCAGGACTGAAGAATCTGAGAAATCTGGGCTGCCTTGCTATCTATAGACACTAGATCACAGAGGATTTTTAATCTAATTTCAATTATTTCAATTTTATTCATTATGCCAAAGTGCCAATATGTGTAAAATAATAATCAAATCGAACATCATAATGGATGGTGTTAATATGTAAAGACCATTAATTTCTGGAAAAGTTTGCTATTACTAGCCTCTGTTTTTATAAGTTATCACTGAGAATTTGCCATCTCAAAAAGTGGTTTTAGAATGTAGCCATCTTATTACAGCTGTAAGAGAAGATAGCATTGTAAATTCATAAATGGTAGTCTTCAAGACTACCTAAAAATATTCCTAAAAATTTATATTCCACACAAAAGTTATATTCCAAAACAAGTACCATATTATTATTATTTTTAAAAATCATGTTGCGGCTATCTTGCTGAGGAGATTTTTTTTAAGTTGCTAAATGGGATAACATTAATATTCATGAGTTCATCTGCATAAGCCTTATTTGATTCCTCCATTTTCCATCTACAAAATGCGTTTCAATATTTGCCACCTCGGAAACAAAAGCTCATTAGATACTGGAAATATTCATAGGAAAGATGTGACAGCAGCCAATTGTGGTCCGGCCCCGTGGTTAGGGTGAGCGAACAATACACAAGCAGCCCTGCTATCAGGTTTCATGGCACCTAGTTTTTTAGAAAGTGGAGATGCTAATTCTGCTGATGAAGATATTGTTTTTCCCCTCTCGTGCCCTATTCATTATGCAAGGCTGCAGAATATGAAGTGTAGATGTGTGATCCGGGCGATCTAATGATCTCCCACACCTGCTCATCTGGTACAATTTTAATTAACACTCCAAGGAGGTTTGTCAAGAGTAATCAAAAACATTGTCGCTTATAAAGCTGTGGCAAGAAATCAATAGTTTTCATCAGAAAAGGTAAGGTCTGGCATAACTGAACCATTTAATTGCTTCAGTCCAATAAACAAAAACTGCACATTTTAATGACTTGATTCTGGAGATCAATATCTAACCACATATTGCATTAAACAGCAACATGTGGTGGGATATTCGTCGTCATTTCCATTCCGAAAGCACCGTGCCTCTTTTTTCTGATTCCATCCCGAGTGGCAATAGGTTGCCGCGCCTCTGCGGGGCTGTGATTTATAGTAAATGAGTGACCTCTGGGGCCGTAAGACTCGAACGGGTGACTAGTTCTCCATGGTAAGCTACTGGCACTTGACAAAGTGCCTGAAGCAGAATGAATTTACTTCTCTTTTCCTCAATCATCAACAGGCTCTGCCCTGACCCCCGTTCTGACTCCTATAACAAGATCTCCTGTCGCTGCCTGAGAAATTTACTGTCGCGGCGGCTTCTCATTGAGCTCGCGCGAGTACTTCTGTCACCTTCACTGAACTGAGGCGGTAGGAAATTTAACTAAACACCAGCCCCGGTTTAAGAACTAAATAAGTGGGTTTCCTATCGAGGGGGCCACTGGGAAAGGCGCCTCTCGCTGAAGTGCCCGCGGCTTTCGGAAGTTCCAGCCTTCTCTGTGCTGTGTTTAATTTGGGGACCCCCCCCCCTTTGGACCCTACCCCTATTTATTCGTGTGTGACCGGGAAGGGCAAGCTCGCGCTGAAAACGTGAGGCTTAAGAACTGCCCCCTTCCCCTTTGCTGCTGTTCCAAAACGGATGTCCTCCGGGCACCGGCGTCACCCCGAAGGCTCGTCTCCAGTTGAAATTCATATTAACGAGGCAAAGACACTGTCTGTGATGCTCACACGCTGGACCCGGTCTCCTTCCACCACTGCAATAGACACCTAGGTATGCAAATACCTAGGAAATCAAGACATCACGTTAAACATTTTAGGGACGGTGCCTCGTTCTTCTGAAAGATTTTTTTTTTTTAATACCATGTCCGTAAGCAGTTTTTAACAATGGTTTCAAAAAAATGAATGACCAGATATGAAGCGTAAACATCCTATACCATCCACCAGGAAAAGCGAGGCATAAAGCATGAACACAGATACACAGAATCCACAGGACGTCGGACAATCTGCTGAAAAAAAGCAATCAAAAAGAACCATTGAAAAAGAAGAAAACAAATCCATGTCAACTGCAACAAGGCAATTAAAAGACCGGCGTTTGATGGTTTCTTCCATCTCACTACAGCCTTACGCAAAATTTCCACTCCCTCTTTAATTTTCCATTCTTCTACCCTCCCTGCTTCACAGCTCCTGGCTATTGGCTTTTACAATCTGTCCCCAGGGAGCGAGGAGTTATTACCCCTGTCGATGGAAGAGAAAGGGATGTTATTCCCTTGTCACCCTCTCGGCTCCAGCAGATTCCAAGTGCTGATGGATAGCCTTCATTGGAGAAAAGCGGCCAAGGCGCTGTTAGTCCTCGGCCCTGTCAGATCCATCTACCTGTGCCGCCCGCATTACTTACTGGAGTCAGAGTGACATTCGGCGTCCCCAGAGTCCAGGCCAAGCAAGGGCCAGGCACAAACGCCACACAGGAAGGGTATTCTACTATGGGGTGAATACGCATTCCCAAGCCCCCAGGAAACGACATCCGAGGGGCGATGCCTCTTCACCTTTGACGCCTGATGCCAAAGTTTGTCTGCAACATCCTTCAGGATTGACTCAGTTCATGTTTTCTCAGGCGCTGGAGCATCCGATCAACATTGCAGGACTTCAGAGAAACGTCGAGGAAAGCTCACGGAAAATAGGGTCTTCTGGGATTGTGATTTCCTCATGATGACAGGAAAATGCAGGCACTACCACCCAAGAAGAATCCTCTCCACTTGACCTTGACAAGCTTGGGGACCTTACCTTCTCGCTGGCTCTCATTCTCACTCTTTCATGCCAGTTAAGAATAGCTCTTTCCATGAACTGTCCCACCCCAAACCCACTGCCTATCGAGTTGATTCTGACTCATACTGACCTCCAGGACAGGATACGTCTGCCCCGGTGGGCTTATGAGACTGTCAATCGTGCAGAGAGCAAACAGTCTCTTATTTCTTCCATCTTAATTGCCAAAAGATCACGTGATCTCACATGGCTAGAAAATCATGCCTTATGGCGAGGACTCAGCCAGGAGTTTTCTGTCCTGGGAAGCGTCTGATCAGTTCTGGACCATGAGACTTTTCTGAAATAGGTTAAGCAGAGACTTTTTGTCTTAAAAAATTAATTAGTTGGGATTTAATATATAAAACATACCATTCCACATTTCAATTACAACAAGTAAAATTGTACAATAGCTACCAGAATCAGTTTCCAACCATTCTTTTTCTACATGGACCCCTTGACATTGTGTCCCTTTTATATCACCACCAATGTATCCCCTTCCCCAGCCCATTCCCCCCAAAAACGCTTATTCTACATGCTGTACCTGTAGGTTCATCAATCCTGGGTTTCATATACTGAAAAATGGAAAAGCATATAGCACAACTTCAAGAAAGTGACTATCTTAGTTGTCTTTGGTTCCTACCTTCTATCTGCCCTGGTGGCTTAGTGGATTATTCTTTGGCTGCTAATGGCAAGATCATCGATTCTGACACACCAGACATGTCTTAGGTAAAGGATAAGGCTTTCTGCTCCCTTGAAGATTGATGGCCTGGGAAACCTCCAGGGGGATCTGCTACCCTGCCCTGTTGCTAATGAGTCGAAATGAACTCAGTGGTGGCAGTGAGTTTGGTTTTTGAGTTTGTGGCCGTCACTGATCTCTGTCAGTTTCAGCACTGGGAGGGTAGAGGTGGAGTCTAGCCTGGCAATCTGGAGATAGCCAATGAGACCTCTGTGGGGGTGTGGTTTTCTCCTGAGCATTCTGGGAAGTATCTCAGTATTTCCCAATTGGAGGTGAGAGCCTTGACCCAGTCGCTTAGAGACACTTCAGCTGGCAAGACCACATGGGAGCATGCCGATAGACCCTGAATCCTGGAAACTGGAGGAGCAGGAGGAGAAGCCATGTAGGCTTACCGTGGTGGAACCAGACCTCGGAAGCCAGAAAAGCCACAGAGATGGCTGTGTGCCAGTGCTGAGATGCTTCTACTGCTGCTGATACACAAGACTCTGCACCCACTGGCCTGTGATGGTCTTGGCGTCATTGCATGTGCTTCGTGAGTCTGAAGAGGACTTATAGATTGGTATCGGACATATGGATTAGTATCGGACTTTTGGACTGTGTGTTTATGAATTTGTTTCTCTGCCCAGACTAACACGGAGTTATTTCCAGTCTGAGCCTCTTGGCTCCCCTGCCTGCCTCAGCTGAGGACTCAATGGGGCCCAGTACGAGTCACTGCTGTGGAGTCTGCCGGCCCTGCCAGAAGAGTTACACATGAGCCTCTTCCCGAGGAATCCGAAGTCCCTATCCCCATGGTCTGGTCCAGTGTGCTCAAGTTTCTTTGGTCATGGTGCCCTATTGTTACAAAAAAATCTACCAACCTTCTTTTTTGGAACCTGTACCTTCAACATGGATGTATTTGTTTATTTATAAGCCCTACCAACACCCTGCTATGGTGCTAACATTTACTTATGGTGCTTGGCAGCTAATAGAAATGTTGGAGGTTTGAGTCCTGCCAGAGGTGCCTCAGAAGAAAGGCCTGGTGGTCCATGTCTGAACACACAAAAAAGGCAATGATTAAAAAACCCAGGAAGCACCGTTCTACTCAACACTGTGACTCCATGGCAATAGGGGTCATTCCAGATCCCGTATCCAAAAGCCTGAGAACCAAACGCGCTTAGGAGTGCAGCACTTTTCCCAACTCTGAAAGGTCATAGGGTACATGATCCGTACCTTATGTTAGCACCCCCAGTGGGGGTCTGAGGCAGCACCCTATAAGGGAACACACGAAGAGAAAAGTATGACTATTCGCACTAATGGGGTTAAATAAAAGCTAGACATAGCCCTGCCTCTGTGGGGCTCGGGCTGAGCTGACTTCTGGCTTTCAGAGCTATGTGGACACCAGGGCTGTGGCTAAGGGACTGTAGCTACAGAGACTGTGTGGTGTGCTGTGGTGGTTAGGGGCTGTCAGGTTGGTCCTGTCTCATAGCAACCTTGTGCCCGGCAGGAGGAAGCACTGCATTCCGCACAGCTCTTCTGATATTGGAGCCCACTGCTGCAGCCCCTATGTCAATGCAGCATGTGGAGGGTCTTCTTCATTCTCTCTGGCCTTCTGCTAAGCCACTGCCACCCCGTCCATCCTGACTCTGAGTGACGTCCTGCAGGGTTTCTGAGACTCGTGAAATACCACAGGAGGGGCCAGCCCTGTCTTTTGGGCGGTTGGTGAATTTGAACAGCCAACCTTGCGTTGAGCAGTCTACCATGTAATACACAGCATCACCCAGGTTTTTGTTCCTATATTAGACATATTGCTTCTCTATTAGGTGCATTATAAAACATTTTTTAAAAGTAGATTGAAAAGGACGTGATAAAGATATGAAAGTAAATTCTAGCCTATTCTTTTTGCAAGTCCACCAGGCACACTTTGGAACCCATTCAGAAGTAGGGGGTAGGACCACTCTGGAAGAGGGCAGCTAGGTATCAGAAAAGTGCTAAACATTATGAGAAATTGGACTAAAAAATAATGGATCTTTTTCAATGAACTTTTTGGATCCTCTGAGTATATGCCTGGTTGAAAAATATCCCGTAGCAATCCAAGTTAGTATTCAGGATACAAGACCATGAGACCACAGTTCCACTCCCATCCCTTCCAGAAAAGGCAAGACTGCACATTGTCTATCCTCGAAAGTCAGTTTCAAATCCACCTTGGGATCATCCAAACCCCCTACTCCTCCAGCAGAGTCTTGTACTAGAGACAGTGTGCATGGAGATCAACCAGTACCTATGTGAAGAGGAGACAAGATAGCAGTTTGTAGAAAAGCACAATGGATTAAAAAAAAATTCCTTTGCTACACTGGTTTTCTTATAATAACTGGGGGGAAAATACTCATCTACCTAAAAATTTGTGCTTCTCTGGTACTGACCCAGCCTAACCACTTCTGGTAGCAATATTTTAGTACTAGTCCATAACCTATTTCCCTCAGTGACCTCTGCAACCCTCAGGGGCCCAGGTGACGAGGGAGGAGCACAGAAAAGCTAAAAGTACATGAGTGAAGGGTATGTTTTTTAGCTTGAAATCTTCAGTGAAGTAAGATTAAAATCGTAACATCCAGCACTTTTCACCAAGAGCTCCCATTCATCATAAATGGTCCTTCGCTCAACCCAATGGTCAGTTCTTCCTTTCATGTTTTAAAAGAGGAGAACTGAAGGGAGCCAAATACCGTAAGTGATGGGTGATGCCAGATATTCTAAATGTTCTAATTGGTTTTCCTCTCCTTTCTTCCCCTGTATCATCTCTTAATTTTGCTTCCACTTAGACCACAGTATTTTTGCTACAGGCTCCTGCACACGTGAGTTCCCAGATGCAAGGTCTGATACGACAGAGGGGAAAAAATGAGTCTTTGTCGATGGATACAGAAAGTGGTAGTAGTTCACACCAGCTATGTTCTTCTTCCCAAGTACCTCCGTTTGACACTCCAAATACCAATTAATGAAGTGTTATCACAAAGACTCAGTACTCTACGTCCAGAGGGACTGCATTTGCATACAATTTGTGCTTACTTAATGTCAGCATTTATAAATATGTCTTCACCTCTTTTTCTTTGCAACAGAGAGAGCCCTCCCCCAATGGCAGATTTTTGAGATTTCTCACCCGGTCCCATAGCCCCAAACTGCCCTCCAGGCAACAGGGTCCTAAGCAGGATAATCTGAAACTGCAAATTCACCGATAAAAGTTCTCCCCTGGAGAAAGCAAGATTGGTCTCCCTCTTTCTCCCTTGTGAATGTAGCTCTTGTTTATGATAACTCCCTCCGATCATGAGTTCTGCAAGTTATAAACATCAACAAATTCTCCAAAAAATATTTTGAAACTGATTGTAGTAGCAATTGTCCAATTATGCTCAAACTATTGGAATTGTGCAAGAGTATGACATCTGGAAGTGCTCCTGATGACATGAGGATTTAGAATTTTTTAATTTTTTTTATTTTTGGGGGGGCGTCACTGCCCTCAGGTGGTGGGAGTAGAAGGCCCAGCTTTTGCTCCATGGAGCTGGAATCGAACTTCCATCCCAGTGGGCCGCAGTCCCGCACACAACCACTATGCCACCAGGGCTCAGCCCTTAGAATTTTTTTTAAGTCTCCATAGTTCATAGATGACACCAAGCCAAGGAAAACAAAACAGAACTGTATCCTTAATGGTTCATTATCTTGACTTGCTACCTGCTAAGGAAACTGTCAGATGATTACTCACCCACCATGCTGGAGCACTGGTGAGCAGACATGGAGTTTGCGAAGGGGAGACGAGGTAAATGGCTGTTGCTGCTGCATCTGGTGGCGGGTCTGGGCTGGTCTCTTACTGTCTTCAGGCCCGTGGGTGAGCCCAAGGGCCAGGATGTGCAGTGGAGGAGAGCAAACGTGATCTTGAGCCTACCCTTCACTGCATTAAACTCGGCAGACCCACCGAGAGCAAAGCTGCAGGTGCACTTCCACCTTAGAAATCGTTAACTACTTTCCCTTTCTGTCAACTCCAAGCCACCTAGCGAATGAGAGGTGGAAATCCTAACTCCAGTGTGAGCAAAGCACTGAACTACCTCAGAAGAGAAAAAGTACTATGCTTTCTCGACTTTCCAGATAAGTAGAGCTTTTCTTCTTCTTCTTTTTTTTAAAAAACTGTTGCTTGTCTCTTATGGATACAAGGAGATACCCCTCAAAATGGAATTTTTGCCCCTGAAGCTATGTATTTACTCTTTTATATAAACAACTACCACCTTCAAAGTATTCTCTATTATACCTAATGCGTTTGTCAAATCTGTGATTCCATTCTTGGAAACATTTTTCAAATGCATCTGTTTGGATGGCTGACAGCACCTGCTAGTGTTGTTGGGTTTTTTCTTCACCTCTTCTATGTCTTCAAATCACTGTCCTTTCATGCCCATCTGCATTCAGGCACACAAAAAGCCCAGCAAGAGACCAGGTGAGTCAAGTGTGCAGGACAAGAGAGACGCTGATTTTTGCCCCAAACCGGTGCACTGAGATGGCTGCAAGAACAGGTAGGTTGTCGTGATGACAAAACCTGTCCCCTTCTGCCACAAAGCAGGCCTTTTTTTGTCGAACACTGGTAAGTATTCATTTCAGAACCGCTAAATAGAAAGTTTGGTTAACAGTCTGACCTGGCGGAACGAACTCCAAATGCTCTACATCTGTTTGGGAATTTGGTAGACATTCAGAATGAGGTTTGTCATCAATAGACGTTCACTTTTGGGGAAGGAGAAAACCACTCACACACTTGTGTTTCCCCATAGTTCTGTCCGTGTAAGCTGTATTTGACATCACAGTAATTTCTGTGGTGTTTTTCCCGAACCATGCCTGGTTCTCTTCAATGGGCCATCACAAAAAACAAGGTTCGAGCAAAAACAGTTACTGTCACCAAAGAGAACTTTCCCAGACAACGCAACTGGGCACACTAATTCAGACCGAGTGGTTCAATATTCACCTGGGGGTGGGGGGGGGAGTGTACTACAGAAGCTCTGCTCCACCCAGCGCAATTCCTATTTCAGGGCGTACCTCCTCGTAAGTCACAAAACAAATACATTTCTTTCTTTGCTTTGAATGCTAGGAAGCTCAAACCCTACCGCACTGGTTACTGTTCAGAAGGATAGGTGTCCTGGTGGTAGAGTAGTTCCTGGTGGGGCTGCTAACCAAAAGGTTCAAACCAAAACCAAACTCACTGCCATCGACAAAGTGTTGACTCTCAGTGACCTCAGCTGAGTTTCTGAGACTCTCTGACTGCTGAATCCTCAGAGCTCATGCTAATACCTGGCGCAGGATCAACCCTCACCATGCATATGTGTGTGACCCATGAATGAATGAGCAACTTATCAACCAATCCATGTTTGAGTTTCAGATAACCTACAATTTGATGTTTTCCCTGAAATTATTTACCAATGCATATTTATAAAAGGGCTGGGGAGAAAGACACATCAGTCTATTTTCCTTGTTAAAATTGTTAAGTCAACAAGTAAGGACATTTTCCCCTTTATTCATCTCCACTAGAGAAACTGATGTCAGGAGTTTTCAAGTTTCTCCGGAGGTACCACTACACACTACAACTGACTCTCACATCCATTCAATGTTTCCGCTAACAGACAGTGGAGGGAAGCAAGAGGCATGCTTCCAGAAGGTGAGTTTTCCATTTACATCAACCTTATTTTGCAAAAGGAAAATATCATCATTAAGATGATAGAAGTCGGGCTGAGCCCCGGTGGCCTAGTGGTTGTGCGCGGGACTGCGACCCACTGGGACGGAGGTTCAATTCCAGCAGTGGGGCTGGGCCTCCTACTCTCACCACCGGAGAGCAGTGATGCCAAACCCCCCCCCCCAAAAAAAAAAAGATGATAGAAGTCAGAGCTTCCTCCTAATCTTAGCATAATCCCTAGAAATCCCAATGACCAAGAGTGTTGATATCTACTTTTTTTTAAAAAAAAATCATTTTATTTGGGGTTCTTAGAGCTCTTATAATATTCCATAGGTCAATTGTATTAAGCATATTTGTACATGTGTTGCCATCATCATTTTCTAGACATCTACTTTCTATCCAAGTCCTTGATATCTACTTTTAATGACATCTAAGATTCTCATTTCTGCAATCTGTTGGGCAACCTAATAGAATTTGGCAATCCCATAAAGGTGTTATTCAAAGCAAGTAAATTTTTTTTCTGAAGATCATTCAAAAGCAATTGCAGTAGCGCATCAATAGAGAGCTGCCAGAAATTCAAGCTGGATTCGGAAGACCACGTGGATCCTAACAAACTATGCATAACATGGAGAAGGATGGAATTTCCAGGGTGCTTCCTTGTGCTCATACTGAGCCTGTATGTGGATAAAGAGACAGTCATTTGAACAGAACAAGGGAACATGGCATGGCTTAATATCCAGAAAGACGTGCATCAGGGTATATCTTTTCACCACAGTGTTTTCTTTTTTGTTTTTGGGGAGGGAGGCATCACTGCCCTCTTGTGGTCGTGGGAGCTACCCAGCACTGCTGAGAGCCGCTGCTGGATTTGAACCGCCAAGTCCTGCACTCAACCACTTACATCACCAGGGCTCAGCCCACACTTATTTTCAATCTTTATGATGCTGAGCAAATAATCTGAGAAGCTGGATTCTATGAATCAGAACATAATATTAGGATTGGAGATTGATTAATAGCCTGATATTGGCAAATGAAAAGCTTACTGAAAGTGAGAAGGGCTTCAAGCTCTGCCTCATGACAATCAAGGATTGCGGCCTTCGGTATGGATTGGTAAAGAAAACCAAAATCTTTCCATCTGGACCGATAGACAACATCGTGGTAAACAGAGAAAAGATTGAAGTAAGATGAAGCCTTTCAGCAAGTGGGACACTGAAATAAGGACAACGAGAGAAAAGAGGATGCATTTGAATTACAGTGCTAGCAACAAATATGGGAAGTGCCACCGATTGCCAGAAGAATTAACCAATCTGTCTTGAGAAAAGTTATAGTCAGAATTCTCTTTAGAAGCACGAATGGCTAGACTTCATCTCACATACCTAGGACGTGTTCCCAGGAAAGGCCAGTACCTGGAGAAAGGCATCATGCTTGGACAGTGAAAAGAGGAAGGTCCTTAATGAGACTAATGGACACTGAGACTGCCACAGGGATGAAACTTAACAACCGTTGTGAGGCTAGCCAAGGATCAGGTGCTTCATTCTGTTAGAGGTGGGTTTGCTATGCGTCAGAATTAACAACAGCAGCCTTTACATTAAATGTTGCCCTGACCCCGGTCCCACTGCCATCGAGTAGATCATGACGCTGAATGACCCTCCTCTACAGGGTTTCTGAGACTGTAGATCTTTGCAGGAGCAGGGCAGCTGGTGGGTTTGAACTGCCAGCCTTGTGATTAGCAGTCCATGCCAGCCCACAATCCCAACGGAGATCCTTATATACCACAGCTGAAAGGGTTTTGAGATTATTTGTGTTAAAATTAACCATCTCAAAAGAATCATTTAAAAATGTATTTCTGGACTGAACCCCAGTGGTGTAGTGGTTGTGTGCAGGACTGCGGCCCACTGGCTTGGCGGTTCAAATCCAGCAGCAGCTCTCCAGGAGCATGGCTGGGGCTCCTACTCCCACCAGAGGGCAGTGATGTCCAAAAAATGTGTTTTCTGGTTGAATCTAACGCAGTATAAAAATGCATCCCAAGTCAAGAATTGGATAATACTACTTGCCTACCTTCTAGGAGAGGGACCGTTGCTGTGGTTGTTGCTATTGGGTACCATTAAGATAGCTTTTAACAGATGGAAACCTAATGGTACAAGGTGGAACTGCTCCATCAGGTTTTCTGGGCCATAATCTTTATGGAGGGGCCCCAGAGTCAGACTGGTGTATTACTTGACTGCCAGCCAAAATGTTGGCCCTTTGAACCCACCCAGCAGCTCGGTGGGAGAAAAAGACCTGGTGATATGCTCCTATGAGGATTATAACCTGTCACATTGCGTTGCGATGAATCAAGCCTCAATTATACAGAGCACAATAACAACAAAGATTTTTACAGAGTAGATCAACTGGTATTCTTTCCCATGAATCTTAAGGGTAGTTTAGAACTGCCAATGTTTCTTTTGGCATGGAAACTGTGATAGGTGGGTTTATTGTGCCAATCTGGCCAATAGGAGCATGTGGGATTAATCTGGTTGCAGTTTGATCTTGCTCTCTGGTCATCTAACCACTGTGCAGCTGCTTTAGCTAGTTCTCTGCCTCCACTCGTGAGCAACCCTACCTGAGGCACAAGCCAACCCGTGAGTCTTGTCACCAGAGCTTGAGGTTCCTTTGAGACCTGCTTCGCCACGCTGCGGGTGTATAAGCATCGCTTGAGCTTGAGGTTGGTGGATCCTGTCATCTTGCCTTGCTTGAGTCCGATATTCCATCTGGGCCTGCTCCACTAAGCTCTGGAGCTGCTGACTTGGTGACCCACCCTGTTGTTTGCTCCCTGTGGGTGGACTCTGCCTGCATTGTCCAAGGGAGTCTGAGCTGTCTGCTTCCTTGACCTTGGACCCAGCTGCCCTAGTAAGTTGAATTGGGCAGTATATTTAAACTGCTCCATGGAAGTGAGTTGAACTGAGCCCTCTGTATGTCTGTGTGGACTGATTAGCTGTTATATTCCTTTGTGCTGTATAACCCTATCTTTAGATGATAGATAGATAGATAGATAGATAGATAGATAGATAGATAGATAGATGATCGAATCATAAGTGTCCTGGTTTTGTTTCTCTAGAGAAACATATATTTGGCACCCATGGCCCACAAAGATTATCAGGTCCCTAGTCTCTGGAAGGAATCTGTGAATGTCACCTTTCCAAAGTGGATTTTTTTTTCCCCAGCTGTGATCAAGAAGAGCACCTTGAGGTAAAGAGGCTATCCTGGATTGTCCAGTGTTCACAGCATTCTTGTAAGAGGCAGACAGAGGGAGATTCGACACAGAAGACAATCATGTTATAGAGGGAGGTACCAGAGGAATGCAGGGCCAGAGAAGACAGAAAGCCTCCCCGCTCGCTTAGAAGATGGAGAAAGGAACATGAACCAAGGGACGCACAGACCGCAGCTCTACAAGTTGAAGAAGGCTCAGAAACGGATTCGTCTCAAGAGCCTCCCGTGGGAGCACAGCCCTGGCCACATCTGCTGCCAGTCCTTTGGGAGGGATTTCTGACCCCTTATTAGTAAGCAAATAAGCGAGTGCCATTTGAAGCATCAGGTTTGGAGTAATGTGTTACAGTAGCTCTAGGAACTGGATATACTAATATAGGAATGGAATATTTTAATAGGAAAACTACTTTTTTATATTTTGTTGTCAATAAAATACAGAGAAAAACATGTATCAATTCAACAGTTTCTATGCGTCCAATTCAGTGACATAGACATTGTTAGAGTCATGCTACCATTCCCATGCTCCTTTACTGAGTAGTGCCCCCCTAGTAACAAAAACTCAGGACACCCTAAGTTTCCCAACTAATCTTCTGAACGGCTCTTGTCACTTGGCTTTCATGTAAATGTATTTTTTAATACTACTATTCTCAAGACAGATATTTTTTACTAGTTAAGCCAAGCTATTATTTAGCCTAAAAGGGGGAAAGTATTTTGGGTTTCAGTTTTCTTGTTGTGATTGTTTTCTAGTTTATTTAGGTATGCCTGTGTTTATTTGTACGTGTTCATTCATTAACTTTTTACTATGAATTAGGGGAACATTTACAGAGCAGATTTATCTAGGCAATAGATTCAGGAACACATCTAGACTCCATGACTCAAGAAAATCTAGAGTCTATGAGAATTTGAAATTCTGTCTGCATTTCCCTCCTCTTGATCAGAGTTCTTCCATAAAATTTTTGATTGAAATGTTTGGTAATGGTGGCCAGGCACCATCCACTTCTGCTCTGGTGGCAAAGGAAGCAGTTATTCATGGAAGCCATTAGTCACACCCTCCATATCCTTCTCCTGACTCCCCTTCTTCCTCTGTTGCTGGAAGCAAATAGAGAACAATGTTATGATTTGGATGGATCTTCTTCAAGCTTCGAATACTTCAGGCATTACACAAAGACCTAGAAGGTAAGCCAGAAACACTGCAAGCATTATTAGGCCCATTAAACTATGACTTGAAACCTGCAGATGGGAATCAAATCCCATTTGGCTTGTACATAAGTGCTCACAGTAGCTATACATTTTCTTCCCCCTGCTGTTGTTGTAAATATATCTATTATACACCTTTCAACAGTTTAACTTTTTTACAAATGTATAACTAATTGGCATCAATTACAGTAATTAGCTATGTAACCTTATCCTTAACCAAGATGCTTTCTCCCTCGCTGTTAATGCTTCTTTATCTCCCTGTAACTATTAATAAACTTTGGTCTCTCTATATTGGCCATTCTTGGTCTTCATATATGGTGCTGCTGCTAAGTGCAGTGAACTCACTTCCAACTCATAGTACCTCTACAGAAAACAAAATGAACACTGGCGAGTATTACCTCATCCTTAGAGCCATCGCTGTATGTGACTCTCTGGTCACAGCCACCATATCAATCCATTTCCTTGAGGGCTGTTTCTGTTTTGTTTTGCTGTCAATTTTCCCGAGTATGATTTGCTTCCCCTGATAGCATGCCCAAAGTCTGAGCGGCAAGGTCATCGTTTTCACTTCTAAGGAACACTGCTTTCTCCAAGACTGAATGGTTTATTCTCCCAGAGGTTCATGGAATATTCAGTATTCTTCACCAACATCATCATTCGAATATGGTGATTCTTCTTCAGTCTTGTTTCACTGTTGTGTATATGAGGCATAGGGAAAATCATGCCTTGGCTTAGAGGCACCTTAGTCCTCAAATGACCTCTTTGCTTTGTGTCCCTAAAAGAGGTCTCATGCCATCGCTTTGCAATCATCCTTGGATTCTTGACTGCTGCTTCCATGAATAGTGATTCTGGATCCAAACAAACTGAAATGCTTAACAATGTCCATCTTTTCTCAGCTTTTTCATGATCCCAGGACCATCAGTAGAGCTGGTTTGAGCTCTCTGCCTGGAAATGGCAGAGGCCAAGACCAGAGGCCCCAGAAACTATGGCACTCCAACAATGGATAGAGCAATGGTGCCAGGCTGAGGCGAGGAATTCATGGCATAAGACAGAACAGAGGAGATGCTCAGAGTCTATGAGACTGTGAAACAGAGCAATAGGCAGCTTTCCTGGTCCATGTAGGTGGAGATCAAGGAACCAGAGCATGGCTGAGAGACTGAGGAATGGAGTGAAACTTGACTGCTGGGCTAGTTATTTAGGTCCTTATTGTTTGCTGGTCATGACCCTCACTACATATTAACTTCGCTAATAAACTCCCCTACTAGTGTATTTTGTCTATGAGATCTGGGTGGCCATTGCAGAAAATCAAACCCAGCAAAGAAATAGAGTGGAGATAATCCTTCAGAAATAGTAACGGGAGTAATGACTCCCTGAGGGTAGGAGAAGAGGGGTGGTGCTAGGCAGGAAGGGGGAACCAATAGCAATGATGACTGTATACCCCCACTCAAGGAGAACAAATAACAGAATTGTAGGTGAATGCATACATAGACTGGTGTAAGATGCAGCAAAGTAATTATAATAATATAATGTAGGCTGAGGCCCAGTGGCATAGTGGTTGTGTGCGGGACTGTGGCCCACTGGGATGGAGGTTCAATTCCAGCTCCACGGAGCAAAGACTGGGCCTCCTACTCCCACCACCTGAGGGCAGTGATGCCCCCCCCCAAAAAAAACAAAAAAAAATATAATGTAATAATAAGGGTTCCTTGGGGGTAGAGTGTAGGAGAGAGGGCTAAAGGAGAACTGATATCAAAGAGTTCAAGAAGAAAGAAAATGTTCTGAAAATGATGGTGGCAGCAGTTGTACAATGATGTTTCAGCTAATTGAATTATGGATTGTTATCATATCTGTAAGGGCTCCCAATAAAATGATTTAAAAAACATTAAAAAAAGAAATACGATGAGAGGAACAGTTGGTGGGAGAGCAGGTAAAGAGGGCTAGAGGGTGAAGGCATGTCTGAGCTCCGCATGTCAGCTCTGGCTGCCATCCTTGCTGTTCTCACAGTGATTGCAGCGCTGCATCTGAAGCATGGCAACGGATGGCCCACAGATTCCTGGAGTTTTGTGTTCTTTCAAATGCCTTCAGTGCAACTTGGACTTTTTCCTTCAATCGTGTTGGCTCATGATCATATTTTATCTCCTGAAATGGTTGGACATGGATATATATAGATATAGATATAGATATACATAGATATATATAGATATATAGATATCCCCTTTTGGTTTTTGCACATTCATATGATTATTTAAGGCCCTTTTCCTCTTCACAGGATGAGCGTGAAAGCTTGGGAGCATTCTTTTCCATCGTTTCTGTATCCACAGTTCCTGCAAGAGCATTGCCCTAATATGATCTTTGTGGAATAACTGTATCATATTAGTTTGTATAAAGTGGCCACAGTGATTTAAAAATCAGCCTATAATAGAGACTGCAGGACATCTATGAAATTTACTTCAAGGCCCCCTGAGAGGGCCCTGTCCAAACAGTGCTTTGAGTCAGAGATTGTCACTGTAATGTTTCAGAAGAAGCAATCTCAAAGTCAGTGCCCAGAAACACGATGTCTACTGAGTATGGGAGGGGTTTCGGCTGACCAAGGTGAAGTCACACAATCACACCGGGCAGGACTGCTGGACTTGGCCGCAGAGTATGGTACAGAATTGCTTCAGATGTCCCTAATTCTTCTCAGACCAAAGACTACCAGAACATGCACACCCAAGAACATTCCTGCAGCTCAAAATTCAAGCGCTTAGGTGGGAGAACATGGAGGGTCCAAGATCTGGGCACATTCACCATCAGTTCTGGTCAAACCCAGTCACGTGGGCAAGCCTAGATGGATGAAGCAGAGAAGAAAAGTCCACCCTCCAGGGATTTGAGAAGAGTGGATATTTACTGACAATGATCCAAGCTACAAGCAATGCCCATGGACACAGCAGTCAAGAAATCAAACAACATGTCACTTTTGCTAACTCTGCTGGGAAACATTTCTCAACTTTTGCTTTTTTAAGCAAAGATGTCTTTAAGATTAAGGTGTACCTAACCCAAGCCCTGATCTTTTCTAGCACCTCATTTGAGTGAAAAAGAATAGGAAAAGGGTTGAAACTTTTTGAAGAGTATTGAATGTATGGGGGCCTGCAGAAAAAATGAACAAATCTGTCTTAGAAGAAACAAAATTGGAATGTTGCTTGGGAAGGAAGATGTTATGGCTTCAGCTCACTTATTTTGAAGATGTCATCAGAAAACAGCATCCATTAGAAAAGGACATTGTGTTTGGCAAAGTTGAAAGGTCTGCACAATGAGGGAACCCTCAGTGCGATGGCTGCACCCAGAAGCCTCAGCAGTGGCCTCCTTCAGTTGGAGCAGGATGTGGCAGCCTTTTGTTCTGTCATCTGTAAGGTCATCGTGACCAGGAGCCCATCTGACAGCATGACCAGCAACCATTTCAGTTTGACCCGCCACGGTCTGGGCCATCAGGTTCCAGAGCAGTTGAGGCTGAGGTACAGTGAGACATCAGGGCCTATGATGGTTTAGAACCCCCACACTACAATTATGAAGCCACTATGAACAGAGGAAACAAGCAAAGAAGCTTCAAAGCCAGTCACCAACAAGAGCTGCCACTGAAGACTGACTGATGATTGCGAGGTTCTCACTTGGGCGTCTCGGGAGCATGCTCCTGACTGAATAACGGCCGGCATGGTTAAGGGGTGCAAGGCCACTCGACGCCGCCATGGGATTACGTGAAAAGTGAATGCACAAGAAGGGAGAACAATGCCAAAAAGGAGGATACGGAGAGAGAAAAATTCAGTGCAGACAAAGCAATAAAATGAAGGGTAGTCGGCTGAACCCCGGTGGCGTAGTGGTTGTGCGCGGGACTGCGGCCCACTGGGACAGAGGCTCAATTCCAGCAGTGGGGCTGTGCCTCCTACTCCCACCACTGGAGAGCAGTGATGCCCCAAACAAAACAAAACAAAAAATTATGGGTAGTCTTTTCTCATCGTCCTCTTGACATTTTCTTTATGATGGTTTTACAGTTTTTCTGTTCAGCTTTAAAAAGTGGCCTTTACAGCAACCTCTGATTGCACAGCAATGTTGCCGTTGCTGTCAGGTACCCTCATCGAGTCTGCTGCTACCCATAACAGCCCAATGCACAACAGAAAGAAGCGCTGCCCGGTCCTGCCCCAGCCTCACAATGGTTCCTCGGTCTGAGCCCACTGATGCAGCCACTGGCTCAATCATCGCTTCTTTTTCACTGCTCTTCCACTTCACCAAGCTGCTGTCCTTCTCCAAGGACTGTTCTCTCCTGACAATATGCCCGAAGTATGTAAGAGGAAATTTTGCCATCCTTGCCTCTAAGAACACTCTAACTGTAGCAGTTATATAATCTCCTGTCAACTTGTGAAGGTGGAATCTAGACTGTCCAATCTAGACTCATTGGTCATAGCCAATGAGGCCTCTGTGTGGGCATGGCATTCTCCTGAGGATTCTGGGAACTCCTATCTTGCTTCCTGAAAGCAGAAAGGACACTCTCTGCTTGTCTTCTTGAGAGACGTTCCTATTGACAGGACACATGGAGCTACTCTAAGGCCCTGGAGCTGGATGGGCCACATGGAGATTCCTAACAGTGTGGAGATGCTTCCACTGCCACTAGATCCACAAGACTTTCCACTCATTCACCTGTGATCTTCCTGTATTCAGCATCATTGCATGGTTTGCATGAGTCTGAAGAGGAATTTATAGATTAGTACTGGACATATGGGCTAATATTGGACTTGTGGACCTGATCTGGACTGGGTGGGATGTTTTCTCAACATACAATTGCTCTTTTATATAAAGCTTTTTCTTATACTTATATAAGTGTCTATAAATTTGTTTCTCTAATCAGTCCAGACTGGCCTTACCTCTTCCAAGACAGGTCTGTTGGTCCTTTTAGCTGTCCATGGCACTTTCAATATTCTCCTACAGCATCACAATTCAAATGCACTGAATCTTCCTTATTCAATGTTCAACTTTCATACAGATTATAGAGTGGAGAATACTATGGCTTGGGTCAGGCATACCTTAGGCCTCAAAGTAATAACTTTGCTTTTCAGTATTCTGAAGAGGTCTTGTGCCACAGATTTACCTAATGCAACATGTCTTTTGATGGCTTGACTGCTGCTTTCATGAGCATTGCTTGTAGATCCAAGTAAGACAAAATCTTTAACAACTTCAACCTTTTCTCCATTTATCATGATGTTGCTTATTGATCAAGTTGTGAGGGTTTTGATCTTCCTTATTTTGAGTTGCAATCCATACCGAAGGCTGCAATCCTTGATCTTCCATCAGCAAGTGCTTCAATTCTTCCTCAATTTCAGCAAGGAAGTTTCTGTCCTCTGCATATCACAAGTTGTTACTAAGCTTTCCTCCAACCCTGATGCCACAGGCTTCTTCATAGAATCCAACTTCTCTGCTGAGCTTCTCCGATTTGCTCAGCAAATACATAACCCAGGCTCTTGCCCGTAGCCATAAACCCCAAATTGCTGAGTTGATTCTGACTCATAGCTCCCCCTCTAGGCCTCATAAGGTTTCCAGAGCCATTATCTTTATGGAGAAGTAGGCAGATTCAAGCCACTGACCTTTTGGTTATCAGCTTAGTGCTTATCCACTACACTCCTATATAACCTAAGGCCCCATGCTTACAGTCATAGAGATTATTTTAAAATGTAAATTTTTAATGATATGCTGACCTTTCTAAAAATCTCTTCTAAGGTTTCCTATTGCCCTGAGGTTAAAATCTAATCTCCTTGCAATGATTGTCAAGAAATTTCCCAACTAAACTACCTTAACTCTTGGTCACACATCCCTTCCACTTTCCTAGCTTGTCACTGTAGACTTTCATTTTCAATAAAATGCCCAAATCTCATCTCCAGGCCTTTCCTAATCCTGAGAAACTTTTCTCTTTCCCTCCTCTGTCTAGCTCATTTGTATACATTGCTTTTTCAAAGAAGGCTCCAAGTGTCTCCTGCTGGGTGCTCCCATAGACACTTTATTTCTGCCATCAGAATGCCATTACACCTTTTGAAATGGCCTGGGTTTGCTTCCTGGACATGCTTCCTACATGTCTCTCATGCGCTGTCATCATGTGTCTGTGAGGGAGGCTTTCATGTTGCAGGATGCTGACAGGTCTCAGAAGAAATCTCAAAGAAGGCCTGCCACTCCAGAACTCAGCCCATGAAACCCCGAGGGAAACAAAGGATCTTGGGGGGTGGCAAGGGATCCGACAGCATTTTGTTCCATTTCATGGGGTATCATGAGTTAGGAGCTGATTGTACAGCAGCTTAGCAGCATCAACAGCTGATTGATGCGTGTCCCTTACTCAAGGCCTCTTGTGCTCCATGAAGGCAGGGATTCCATGTCTGGCCCATTCCCCACTGTGGTGTCAGCCTCTGCTACTGAATAAGTCCCCAAACCAAGCCATTGGCCTGGTTGCCACTGGCCTTGAGTGTTGCAGAGCAGAACTGCAGGACAGTGTTTTCTTGACTGTAATCTCTATGGATGGAGCCCCCCCAATGGTTAAGTGCCAGCCTGCTGACTGAAAGAATGTCAGTTCCCAACCTACCCAGTATGTCTGTGGAGCAAACACGGGGAGATCTGTTTCCAGAAAGATTAAAGTCTGACTAGAATCCTATGGGGTAGCTCTACTCTGCCACTTGGGGTCACTCTGGGTCAGAAACCAATCTAATAGCACAGACCTTCACCAGCACTGTGATTCAAATGGAGCGATTCTTCTTGGGTCTTCCTTGTCCAGTGTCCAACTTTCACATGAATATGAAGCATGTGTAGATACCATGGGTTGGGTGAGGCACACCTTAGTCCTCAAAATAATATCCTTGCTCCCAAAAGACCTTTAACGAGGTCTCATGCAGAGGATTTACCCCAGACAGCCCATTGTTTGATCTTGACTGCTGCTTCCTGAAGCATTGACTGAGGTTTCAAGCGAGATGAAATCCCCGACAAGTTCATTCTTTTCTCCATTCGTCATGGTGCGACTGACTGGCCCCGTTGGGAGGGTCTTTGTTTTCTTCACGTTGAATTGTTGAATCTTTTAATACATTTTCCAACAGCTTTTAAAAGATCATTTGGACTGTTAAATATTTTTCCGAGAACACTAGCGACTGATGGTACAACCATGGTGGAGAAGGTGGATTCAAACTGCCCACCTTCAGGTTCGTAGACAAATTCGAAACCTTTGTGCCACCAGGTCTCCCTCGGCCGCCCCTTGTTGGTGTTCTGGTTGGGGCTCTCCAGTTGGTTTCTGACACCAAGTGTGCAGCTCAGAACTGTGCTGTAGGGTTTTCAAAGGGGTGAACTTTTTTTTTTTGCTCCAGGACTGGCCTAATGCAAGGCCTTATTTATTTTAAAATTTATTTTGTAGGACTTGAAGTGCCGAGGGCACTCATTAACCTTCCTGAGGTAAAGTGGGTGTGCAGCCGTTCCAGGGCCCTGTTGTTGCCTGCTTGCAGGGTCTTCTGGGTTTTCAGTTTGCTCTCGAGAGCATTCTGCTCTCCTCAGATCTTCTCCGTCTCTCACTCGCACCGCTGCACTTCATCCTGGAGGAGGGCGCTGCCCGCCGCGTTTCACTGCTTGATTCTCTTCACTGTTCCCTTTAAATCGCGGTTCTCCAGGTTCAGCTCGTAGACGGCCTCTTTGGCTTGCTGGAGCTCTTTGGTGAAGTTCTTGGTGTTAGTTGCTTTTGGGGACAGGCCATTTTGCAAAGGCCGAAGCGTTTCTTCGAAGTCGCCGCCCTTGTTTTTGGAAAAATTCAGGTGTTTTTTGGAGGCTTCCTGTGTTGCATTCAAACACTCTCTTTTGGCATTTTCAAATTCTTCTTCGATTTTCTAGTATTTCTTGTTGAGTGCCTCCAGTTCTGCATTCAAAAGGGGCAGGCGGACTTTGGGAGATATATTGCCAGCTGGTTTCTGCCTCGGATCGCCCGTTCCGTGATGGCATCCTCCACTTGGTGACTCCTTGGTACCAAGAGCCTGACCATCTGTGCTCTTACCGCCGCCATGAGTGCAGACAGCCAAGGGAGAGAGCTCACGGGAGGCAGAACTCGAGGCTCTTGTGACCTGTGGGATATTTATCTTTCTTTTAATCTTGGCGCTCGTAAACTTCTGACTGGACAAATGATAAGTCTCTTCCATTTTCTTGGTCTTGTCTTCAACTGCTGGTTTTGTCGATTCTGGCTGAGGAGCCCGACCTGGACAATGCGCTGCAGCACAGGGAGATGCCTGTTCAGTCTCCTTGTGGTTTGTGACAGCATCCGTGTCTCCTGGAACCGCTTTCCTTGCAGTTTCTGAGGTGCCAGGTGTTACTCTGAAGACTGAGACTTTCTTAGTTTGGGAGGCGTGTACATAGTTTGGGGGCGGGCAGAGGGGTCTCTGTCAATGGTTAACTGAAACCCCGCCATCACTCTCACTTCCGGTGGAAAGAAAGTGGTCTAGGCCGGGGTTCCTTCATCCATAGGTGATACCTTGGGGAGAGGCCTGCCCGGCCGGCATTCACTTCTTCTAGACAGTCCCTCGTCCGCACAGTGACCTTTGGGAAGGAGATCGTGGGTCTGTCGTCCCAGAACCAGCAACGTGTCAGCTAGCAGTTGAATGCCTCACCGTCCGCGCTACCCAGGGACTCCCTGTGACATAATAGACTAACAAGGATTTTTAAAATATGCTTGAAATGAGTAAACATGAAATTCCTGCTTGGGGGCGGGGAGGGGGTAATCCAAGTTCAGCACGCAACTAAGGGAATGCTTTTTCCTGTTGGTCTCTATAAAAATAGGAGTGCGACTCAGTGTTAAGACTTGGTTATTGAAAAGATATGCAGCGGGCTGAGCCCCGGTGGCGTAGTGGTTGTGCGCGGGACTGCGGCCCACTGGGATGGAGGTTCAATTCCCGCTCACAGGAGCAAAGGCTGGGCCTCCTACTCCCACCACCAGGGCAGTGATGCCTAAAAAAAGAAAAGAAAAGATACGAAGCAAAGCATGCACCAATTTCACTAAGTCTGTGCGCACAATTCAAAGACCTGGATAACAGTCTTCAAGTTGTGTGACCAATCCGTTTTGAAACTGAGAGTGTTTTTAGAAATTGTGGTTTCCACCCTGAGGGCTGGAAACGTCTTCCCTCTGCTTCTCTGCAGCTGCAGAGGCTGCTGTCACACAATTTTCCTGTGACAGACAATGGCAATGGTTGCATCTCTTTTGCCACCGTTTCCAAACAAAAACCTGAATAGTTCCATCTTTTCTGGAAACTCAGTGTTTGGCCATTGTAGACAGCGATATGGCTCTACCTTGAAAAACTGGGAATAGAAATTCCGTAGGCGCCACCAAGCCTCCGTTGTGTCTCTATCCTAATGGAGTAAGAGCCATAATAGGAACAGATATATGCTCTCCCATGTTCATCTAGGGCAAGAAGTCGGAAACTGCTCAAATGCCCATCAGTAGAAGAACTGATAAAGAAACTTTGGTACGTACACATACAATACAAAGGATGACTGAAAAGCCAAAACTCACAGCCATGGAGTCCTAACAAGCTGACTCATAACAAGGCCCCTGTGGGTTTTTGAGACTACTTGTCCCTTCAAAACAATGACAGCTGCTGCCTCAGCCACAAATTCTCAAAAAAGACTCTTCTCTCCCAAATTACCACTGTAGTATTACAATACCCAGCCCTCTCTCACCTCCAACAGAAAAAGGCTCCCTTAGACATCACCCAGCACATTGTTCCAGATGTAAAAGAGATTCCGTAGGCACCACGGGAAACTGCTGGCAGAAGATGGAGACGGAGAACTGGCAGCTCTGAGAAACCCTCTCCACTGTGGACAATTCGGTCAACCAGAGTATCAGGGATGTGATGCTTCTCCATGAGAACCTCTATCACAAGGATGACCAGGGAAAGCTGTCCCAAACCATCCTCAAGGAAAAGAGTTTGCCAGGGGAATCAGGTTAGACCAAGGAGCTGCTTGTCTTGCGGGAACCAGCAAAAGAAACCACCCTCCAAGGGTCTGGCGGTCTCTCTGAGAGTTGTGCTTAGTACAAAAAAGACGAGCTAATTTGGGAAAGTAGCATGCTGTGCTGAGGATCACTGACCAGCGACCCTCCGGGAGAACACCAGGAGAATCCTGGCCTGCTCTATCAGCATCTGTCAACAAAATGGGTTGGTACCCATTGTGGAACCAGAGGTCGTTCCTGATGGAGATCATGGCCTGGAACCCTGGTAGTAGGTTAGTGAGAAGGTCCTGGGGGCTCTCTATAGGCCTTGAATTGGCTGCTGTCTACAGGCTTAGGATGACCCTCTGTTTACCTGGAGGGCTCTCTTCTGAAGCCCAACATGGTGACTACTGGACAGGGCCACCATCACAGCTCTCCGCCTACTGTTACTGCAGCTGTTTGTGGCATCTTTGTAAGAGACCACTACTATGAGGATTAAAAACCCAGACAAAGACTATGGAGGCTACCATGGGAAGGAGGGCAAAGGTAGGGAGATGAAGCAATGGGCTAGCAGGTTGACAGATATTGATTTGGGTGAAAGAGAGGATAGAAACCCATAAAAAGGAGAAGAGAGATCAGGGAAGGGTGGTAGGATAAAATATGGATGGTTATGCATGATTATGGGTGGTTAATGTGTGGTTTGAACTGGTGAATGCAGAATTGGTACTATTGTGTCCTCCTCCCCTTAATTCACAATTTTAGAAAGCCATAAATAGATATCAGCTGAGTGTATATGTACATATACATATATATTATTAGCAAATACTTTACCTTCAACTCATACTCATTCTTCAGATTTCAACTTGGACATCATGACTTTCAGGAAGCTCTCTCAGAAGCCACCAGGCCATGGTGTTTCTGCAGATATCTATACACACCTTTACCTTAGTACTGTCTGACCAACTCAGTAAACATCTGATGAACTTAAGGGGGTTGGTAATGGAGGTGGTATATGGGTGACCTTTGCCAGGCTCCTCCTGTCAGTTCTTGTACTGATTTATGGTTTTTGTTTTCCTTTAAAAAAAAAAAAAGGTTGGTGCTATCCAAACAACATAGAGACTAAATAATATTCCGATGTGCTTATCCACCTGATGAGGGTGCCATAAAGAGATACGTATACTTTTACAGTCTGTTAAAATGGCATCCCTCGGGGCTGAGCCCCAGTGGTGTAGTGGTTGTGCGCGGGACTGCGGCCCACTGGGATGGAAGCTCAATTCCAGCAGAGGCTCCACAGGAGCAAAGGCTGGGCCTCCTACTCCCACCACCAGAGGGCAGTGATGCCCCCCCCAAAAAAAAATAAAAATAAAATGGCATCCCTCTTGGAACAAACAGTAAAATGTTCAACCACTAGCTGAAAGGTTCGTGGGTTTGAAACCACCCGTTGACATCTCAGAAGACAGGCTGGGCCATCTGCTTCCAAAGGACTTCTACTTTGAACCCCCTACAGAGTGCAGCTCAACGCTGCACATACCAGGTCTCCACAGATTGGAATTGGCTCTATGGGCCATAGCAGAAGAATTTCTAAGATTGCATAATAGTTCGTGTGCTACAAATAGACAGTACAACATGAGTCCACTGAGGGAAGCTTAAAAAGCACAAGGTGCTTAAGGAAAAAGCCACTAATACATTAATTCCCAAGGCAAGGCCAGGCACTCTGGCAGGGGTCACACCAACACAGAGATGCATATGGCCGCCATTTAAAAAGGAGGGGGAAAGAGAGAGGAGAAAACAAACAAAGAGGACATGGATAGTGGGGAACAGGGCACTAACTCCCCATGGGGAAGGTTTTGTTTATGTCTCCGAAGGAAAGGGAGCATGAAATCAGAATTCAATCTGGTATGCCAAGCCTTGAGGACAACATGCTGGCATGAAGGAGCAAACTAACAGAGAAGTCTGTGGGACTGGCCCCAATCCCAGGCAAGTGGACCCCTCTCCCCCAGAAGATTGTCCTACAGAGGACAGCATTCAGGACACAGCCCGGGAAGAGTGGCAGTTCTGCCAAGACCACCCGGGAGCTAGCTAAGGGCGAAAGAGAGAGAGTGGGCCCCACCCTGACCCACCAAGCCCCAAGGATGACACTCCTGCTCAGAGCAGCCAATGCACAGAAAGGACCAAACAGCTGGCCCCACCATGAGACCCAATGTCCCCTCACTGCAGGGGACAGCACTGGGGACACATGGGAATTGTGCCCAGTCTGAACCCCACACACCAGGGAGAAATACAAAGGAAGCACAACAGAGCAGCCAGGGGAGAAAACAATGAAGTCCCTGAGGAATCCTGAAAACAGACTTCAGACTCAGAGGGCAGGACATGGCACCTTAGTAGACTCCATTGGAAAACGTACATAAGGGTCAGCAGATAGACCCAGAGCTATTTATAGGCCCTTTCCCTACCTACCTCTTGTCTTCTTCCTTTTTTTTTTCCTTCGTGTCTATCTATATAAGATAGACAAGATAAACAATCCTGAGGAGAAAACAACAGGACTAATGGTTATGGAGGAACAAGGAGAAGAGAAAGTGGGGAAAAGGGATACAACAAGGGGAACAACAAGATATCTAAATTTGATAACAAGGAGGGTGTAGAACACCTGGTGGAGTTCGATCAGGTACAATATAGCTGAGAGGAATTACCGAGAGCAAAATGAATGTCGAACATGATAGTGGGGCAGAAGGAAAGGAAAAGGAAATAGAGGAAAGAACTAGAAGACAAAAGATATTTATAGAGGTATAAATATAGTAATGCATATATGTAAGCATATTAATATATAATGATAGAAACAAAGGCCTATGTACATATACTTATATGTTATGTATCAAGGTAGCCTTGATGAACATTGGGCCTCTACTCAAGTCCTCCCTCAATTCAAGAATACTTTGTTCTATTAAACTGGCATTCTGTGATGCTCACCTTCCTGACACAATCCCCGAAGTCAAAATGGATGCATAGAAAGCTGATGGTGCCCAGATATTAGAAGATATAACATCTGGGGTCTTAAAGGCTTGAAGCTAAACAAGTGGCATCTAGCAGGAAAGCCACAAAGCGCACATGGAAGAAGCACCGCAGCCTGTGTGATCTCAAGGTGTCAATGGGATCAGGTATCAGAAGAACCAAAACAATCTTATCTATGAGAAAGAAGGGGGTCTGAACGGAGACCCTCAGTCTGTCTGAAGACAATGGGACATCCCCTCACAGAAGGGTCACAAGGAAGGGAGAAACTAGCCAGGGTGCAGTATAGTACCGATGAAGTACACATTCCTCTAGTTCGTTAGTGCTTCCTGCCTTCCCTGCCACCCCCACACTATCTGGCTAGACTGGAGCATGTGCACTGGTATAGATAAGAGCTATCCCGGACAGATATAATACTATGAAGGGTGGGGAAAGGTGGTGGGAGAAAGGGGGAAACAATCACAATGATAGATATATAATCCCCTCCCTCCTCCAACGGGATGAACAACAGAAATGTGAAGGGAGACAGTGAACAATGTAAGACGTGAAAATAATAATAATTTAACAAGGGGTCATGAGAATGGAAGGGTGGGCAAGGAGAGCCAATAACCAAGGGCTCAAGTAGAAAGAAAATGTTTAGAAAATGATGATGGCAACATAGACACAAATGTGTTTGATACAATTAATGTATGGATTGTTATAAGAGCTGTAAGAGTCTGCAATAAAATGATTTATAGGGAAAAATTAGTTTATATGCTAAATATTTTGTACAAATTAAATCTTCCCAGTGACAATGATGGCTTCCCTTCCATGTAGTGGAGACTCAAAACCCACCTGTAAGGTAATTGGGCTGTCCCTCTCAGAAGAGTCACACAAAGGGATGAAAAATTCTTAACTCTTATGGTTTTTTATTTATTTTACCTCATTAATCATGTTAGATTTATGTATGTCCATTTGCATATTTAAGATCAATCAGTACATGAAAACCAAGGTAGATAACCCTGAAAAAACAGTAACAGGAATAATCCCTGGCGATGCAAGAAGAGAGTGGGGGACGGGAAGAAGGTGGGAATAGAAAGTTCATAGCATTGATGCTACTGTATAACCCTACTCAATGCAATTCAACCACAGTATTGTATGTGAATGGATATGTTGGATCATGTAAGATATGGCAAAACATTATTATAAGGAAAATTAATAGTGATAAGAGTCCCTAAGGGGTAGGATGGGGGAGGGAATGGATAAAGGGGAGATGATATCAAGGAGTTCAAGAAGAATGAATGTTTTGAAACTGATTGTAGTAGTAATTATACAATAATGCTTGAGGCAGTTGAACTATGGGGGTTTTTTGATACCTATAAGAGCTCCCAATAAAAAGATTTAAAAATTTTTTTAAAGATGACTTCCTTGTGAGGGAGAATCATTATTTTCATTCCCATTTTGCACATGAGAGAATTGAGACAACAAGAGGTTGAGCTCAAGTTCACAAACTACCTCCTGACAGAGGCAGATCTGGATCCACCACAGCAGGGCTGTGTATTCCACTCTCTGAAGCACTGGGTGACAGGTGACAGCCTCCCTGCTGTCACAGACCTGACACATTCGCTTCTACAGCATGCCCTCACTGATTCGTCCACCGCATCATCTTAGTGAGGAGGTGGGAAGAAAGAAGACATGATATCCTGCTAACTTGAGCAATGTAAGCTCCGTTGGAGAGGTAATGTGCAAACAAGCCTAGCTTTCCCAACTCTGACAGAGAAAAGCTGTGCCTTAAGCAATAAGCAATAAGAACACGTGAAACTGGAACTAGTTGGGTCAATATGTCATCAGGGAGTACAACATCCTGCAGTACATCAGTTTTTTGTCATCAACAAGAAATATTTACCGAGTGTCTATCATGTTGAGGGCTCTGCCTTAACCACTTAACCCACTGTGCAACCAGAGAGAGGGCTTCAGAAGTCTACATGCAATCGGCATGTTCTGCGGACGAGGCGAGCAAGCTGGGGTGCAGGTGTGTAAAGTTAAAGTGTAAAGGTGAGTAAGTCCTGAGGTTCCTGTCATACAGAGGCCCCATCCTTCTTCACATCCTCATCTGATCAAGCGAGCACTCGGACACTCCTCATTCCTCGAACCCCGTGTCGGGGGCTCACGGGCACTTCCCGGAAACATCGGTGTGCTGAAGCCAGCTAGCGCTACCTCACAAGAGTCCACTGGTATGTTTTGAAGAATTTTGAAGGCTGTTCAACCTATCCAATTATTAGGCAATAGTTTTCATATTCATACAATTAAATACTATTTAAAACACATGTGGTAATGGCTGAAAATTCACCAGTCCTATTTCACTATTTTGTACTAGGTTTGATGGTGTTAAGGTGAGTCAGATCTCGCACGGAGGCAATATTACATAACGGTGCGCTACTGTGCAGCTCTTCCACAACTCATGTCCAGGGATAAGTAAGTGACCTGAGTCTGAGGGAGCACTAACACCCAGAGCGGGGGGAAAAACAAGGCTGTCTACTCCTGTGACGAGTTACGGTCTCAGAAACCCACAAGGCAGTTCTACCCTGTCCTATCGGGGTGCGATTAGGTGGAATTGACCCAATGGCAATGAGTTTGCTGTGGCCTTACACCATGTGAATCGGCAAATTCTATTTCAGGGTTTGATACATTGCTTTACTTTTTGTCTAGACTTCAGAAAGTGAGTTAATAACGCAGATACCATTTTAAAATGGTACTAAAGCTGAGACAATCTGACAGTTGGACTTTAAAAAGTTAGTGGGAAAATTAGGTTCTCTTTTGATTCCATTTTTCCATGAGCTTTTGGAAGCGCCCTCATCATTTGTCCCTGCTGAGAGATATTTTGACAGTTACATATCAGATTTAATTGTAATAAATGTATTAGGAAAAGAGTTCATGGATCTGGATGCAGTTACAGTGGTTGAATCTTGGTTGAAATCTGGTCTAATCTTTAGTGTACAAAAATATCATTCAACTGAGCTCCCTTTTAATAACCAAGCACCATATTTTTCAGACCATAAGACACACTTTTTTCCCAAAAAAGGTGGGTGGGGGGGCAGAAAATAAGGGTGCACCTTCTGGTCCAAAGGTATGGTACCCCAGAACATTTTAATATACTGGTACTATTTGGTCCAGGATATTTTTTTCTTGTTTTCTTGCTCTAAAAACTGGGTGTGTCTTATGGTCAGGTGCATCTTATGGCCTGAAAAATACAGTAAATAAAATTAATTTTAATTAAGATTTCAAATGGAAGGTTTACTTTTTCCTGTTTTAGAACTACTGGACTACATTGGGCTTCTAACTGAAAGGTCAATAGTTAAAAAGCACCAGCCCCTCATTGGGAGAAAAATAAAGCTCTTCACTCCTGCAAAGAATTGACAGTCTCAGACACCTACAGAAGCGATTCTCCCCTGTCCTGTAGGATCCCCGTGGGTCACCATCAACTCGATGGCAGTGAGAGGTTGACTGTGCTATGGCTTTATATTTTATTGATAAGATTAAAGATCTAGCAATCACATTTAAACGTGTTTCAGTAATACTTCGTTCCCTCCCAAAGATTGGGTATTGAACTCCTTTGAAAAATGTTCATTTTATTTCTATATTTAATCCATCCTACTTTAATAATATGTCAATGGTCTTATAATGAATGAGTGTGGTGTAACTAAAGACATTTACACATATATACCTTTTTTTATTTTGGGGGGGCACCACTGCCCTCTGGTGGTGGGAGTAGGAGGTCCAGCCTTGCTGCTGGATTTGAACCTCCAATCCAGTGGGCCGTAGTCCCATGCACAACCACTACACTGATGGGGCTCAGCCCTATATATGTTTAATTTATCTGAATTATGCATTTAAATTTAAATTTTGCAAGATAGAAATATGTCAATAATTCTACAATTTTGTGTTACATGAAGAACTTCAAAAAGTTTGTAGAAAGGAAAATGAAAGAATAATGGAAATCTTCTGTGAACTTTTTGAAGCCCTTTATAAGTCAACTTTACCTTAAAAATCACAATTAAGATTCCTATAGAAAATACAGGTGTACCATCCTCCTTAATTCACAGCTTTTGACAGAACTTACAAGGATGCGCTATCCAAATTTCCTTAAATGTTACAAGTACCTAAGACACCCGAGATGTACAAGCATGGTCTTCTCTATCCCTGGACTGTTCGTTCTTTAAGCTGGGTTGTCTGAAATATCTCTAGGTCTCGTTCCAAAGTTTACCGAGGCTGCTTCTGATCACCCATGAAGATCAGCCCGGGCCACTACAAACAGCAGATGTACTCCTCTTCTAATTGAAGGTGGGAGAGCCAAGTGCATGGACTTGGCACCTTAGAAGAAAACCCAAGGGATCTACGTCAAAAACCTCCACCACCAAGCACAGTCCTGCTTTGGCACACACACAAGGTTGCCAGAAGCCAGAAGGCCTGTGGCAAGACCTGGCCACCTGTGGGGGAAATGCTGGCATCCTTTCACATCATCTGTGGAGGCGTTAACTTCCGGTGACATTTTCTCCCTGTTAGTCAGTTTTATTGGCATATACTTCCCATATCATACCATTCCATGGTCCGATCGTATTAAGAAGAGCTGTACAATCCATTTGAGAGCTCGTTCTTCTTTCTTGGACCCATTGTTATTCGCTCCTCACCTCCCCGAGACCTCTTCTGCTCTAGTCCCCCAAAAACATGAATCCAGTTACTGTCTCCGTAGATTTACTTATGCTGGATTTCCCATACAGAAAAACATGTAAGAAAAAAAGCCCCACAATAGTAACAAAGTTAAACGGGGGAAGATCTCAATCAAAAAGAAAGTAGAACAAATGTAAACGCAGTCAAGAGGGAGGCGAAATGATAAGGTGACTCTTCATGTTGACATTGAGTGCCATCAAATCATGGCCGCTCTCGCAAACTTCACTGAACATCACCCACTGAGGGCTGAGGCTTCCCCGCGTGTGCTGGATCTGTGTCTCCCAGGACTAATCGGCATGGTTCATTTTCTTTAAAGTAATGATGGGGGGGGGGGTGCATGATTTGATAGCAAGGCAATGTTGAATTGACCACCATCTCACGTATGATTTGGGTTAATAAATGTAGGTTATAAATGCAACTTTGAGTTAGTGCACCCAGTGGTGTCACCTCCAAAGGTCCTTTTCTGAAATTTTTGGTAAAAGCTGTTTTGCTCAAACCTCATCTTTTGTGATGGTTGATTTAAGAGAGCAGTGTGTAGCTGTGAAGTTGTGTTTCCCGCTCTGAAAAAATGTTTCAGACTTGTGATGCTAAATACAGTTTACAAGGGCAACCTTATGGGGAAAGCTAAAGCTGAGTTGTTTTCTCCTTTCAAAAAAGGTTGTCCCTCAGCTTCCCCAACAGGAACATGTTGACAAAGTCCGTGCACTTGTGCTCAAAGACCAATGACAGAGCATTGGAGATAGGGAAGCTATCTGGATGATCTTGGAGCTGGGTTCAGTGAGTTTTAACAGGAGATTTCAGGATGAGAGGGGTCTCACTTATGCCTCAGAGCCTGCCTGACCAGAAAGAAACAAGTTCTTTCATGCTTTGAAAGAACAGCTCAGTGCAAACGACAGGATTTTGAATCATGTTTCTGAGAAGGACCTCACAGATCTGACAGATGTATTAAGTAGTGGAGAGTATTTTGAAGGTGATAAGGTGGTTTTGTTAAAAAATAAAATAAAATAAAAGGTATATTTGGGAGAAATTTTGGAGGGGAGGTTACCCTTTGGTTACTAGGCCTTGGGAGGTGAAAAGCTTGTTGTGCCCAGTTTAATGGGGCAAGGGGGGTTATTAGCTTTTCAAAGAGTGAAATGTTTTAACTCAATGTTTTCTTGCATTTGATTTAAACATTTGTGAAAAGCATTAAAAATGTGTATAAGCTGGAAAAAATGTAGCTACATTGAACAGATTAAACATTGCACTTAAGATGAGATGCTTGGAGTCCTTATATTTGACAGAAGAAAGTGGTGTTTGTTTATTCACCTAGCAGGGAGATGGGAGATGCATGACCAGGAAGATGGCTTTCCCAGGCCTCTCTTCCCCACTGCACTGAATGACCGAGTATGCGGATCTCACCAGTTGCCCCAAATTGGAGAAACTGCTTAATTTGTGGTAGTGGGAGGGGATTGTCTTTATGCTCTCAGAAACATTTTGTTTAATACCTAAATAAAGAGCTATTTTTGTAATTTGCATATTTTATTTCTACAGGATCAGTTTTTTGTTTTGCTTTGAAGAAGACTTCCCATTGCTATTTGTAGGCACCTACAGGTTGACTGTGTGGGTAGCTTTAATCCTCCATAAACCAAGGGCTAAATTATGCTTAATTATCATCATTTTCCCCTTCTTATGTGGGGCTGTTGAGAAACTCGAGGCATCTTGACGTGTGCCAGAATTCAGATCAGATTAGTGCAATTGACAAAGTTGATGAAAAGGCATCTTGGGGGCTGAGTCCCGGTGGCGTAGTGATTGTGCACGGGACTGCAGCCCACTGGGATGGCGGTTCAATTCCAGCAGTGGGGCTGGGCCTCCTACTCCCACTTCCGGAGAGCCTTGATGCCCCCCCCAAAAAAAGAAAAGAAAAGGCATCTTGGGGTAAATTGGCAGAATTGCTTTAATTTCTGCAGTTCTGATGAACTTGTCTGTCTGATTGTTTTGCCCCCCACCCGATCCAGTCCTCTGATGCTTCCCACCTTGAATGTTCTACTGCGGAGACAAACTAAGCAGTAGGTGGTCATAGACAAACGACTGGGGGAGCTGTTACAGCCCAGCTCTGGGGCTGACCAGTCAGCTGCTCATAGCCAACACAGGGTGCTCGCAGAGCTCATCCTTGGAAAGCTCCATTTCAAAGGGGAACTTTTTTGAAAATTATTTTCCTTGTTGCTATTGTAAAAAATAGACATTTATAGTAGAATTCTTAGCCACTTCTCAGGTTGCCAGCTACCAAGACCAGCTTTGGAAGCTGTCTCCCGGCACCACCAGCCCTCACCAGTGGAAAAGGCCATTCTCACCCAGGGGCTGCCCAATTGAACCCAACTCAAGGCGACCCCATGTGTGTTAGGGTGGACCTGAGCTCCTTGGGACTTTCAATGGCTGGTAGGGTTATTTCTTTTGAAAGGAGATTGTCAAGCTTTTCTTCCAAGATGCCTCTGGGTGGATTCAAACCTCCAGCTTTGGCGTTGGCAACTGAACCCATCCACCATTTACACCCCCCGGGAACTCCCACGATTTCTTATCATAATTGGCCTAACTGGATCCATGGAGTCTTTTCCAACACTAGTGTCCTGTGATCTTAACATGCTAAAGAGGCACTTGGAACACAAGTAGCTAAGTTCAATTCTTCATTGCAGAGAGTTCTCGTTCAACATCCCATTCCTGACTGAATGAATCTTATGATTTTCTTCTTCTAACTAAAAGTCTACATGTTAGAAAAGGCTGTATTCCCTTACCAAACTATTCAATGTCACCATAGTGTCCTTACAGATAACGATGACAGAAATAATACCTTCAGTAGAGGATTTTCGGGCAACCTGGCAATAATTCCACATTCCCCAAGGGGTCTGTAAGACAACAGGTTGGTGATGACTTATCTAAAAAATGGATGAACAGCAAATACCTCAGACAATCCTCCATAAATATCATTTCTTTCTGCAGAGCTTTCGAAAGGTATTAATGTTAGTGAATTGGGGATTGTTTGTCACGATAAGAACAAGCAAAGCAACTATTCCAAGTAGTCAGTTAAAAGCAAAGCAGTAATCAAGTGAAGATAAAATTCTGTATGTATGGATATTAAGCAGGTCAGCCTACTTTGGAAAACAATCGTAAATATAGAGCATAATTCTGTGTTTTGTTAGTCATCACAAACCCAGATTTTTCCACCTCCAAAGGTTGCTAAAAACACAAAATAACCTCTCACACATAAGTCACCTCAGGATATGGCATGCAACTTAAATACTACATTTTAAAATTAAATGCATTAATATGTAATCTGAACTGAGCATTATAAAACAGTAGCAGATGGAAATTTTGCAATCTGGGGTAAACTGAGTGGGTTATTTTATTGTCACTGCTTTTTCTTCTTGATTATTTTATTGTTTCTAGTGGATGACCAGTCTGCATAGATAGTATTTTAATCAATCCAGTTGAAATAGTGGATTTCATAAGATGGAACATCTGATTACTCATATGTACTAAATCACTGTTATGGAATAAATTGTGGCCCCCTAAAATACATGTTAAAATCCTAAGATAACCACTATAAATATGACCTTTTGGATAGAGATGTTTTCTTCTGTCCTATTGACGGACTTATTTCAAAGTAGCGTGGGTCCTAAATCTAAGCACTTCTGAGTAGTAAAAGCAGCAGAATGGATGATGAGACACAGGGGACGATGGCAAATGAAGACACATACACAGGGCAGATGTATCTATAAGCCTGGAAATCCCAGCGCATGTTAGCTTCTAGAAACTGAAATAAAAACTTCCTCCAGAGTTGTGCTTGTTGGACTGCCATCTGCATCTTCAGCAATTCAAAACCATCAGCCGCTCCAAGGAGAAAGACCGGGCTACTCCTGTAAGCCGTTACAGTCTTGAAAACCCAACAGAGGTGATTATGAGTCCGCACTGACTGGATGGCAGTTAGGGTGAGTTAACTTCCAGTCATAGACAGTTACCTGCCCCTGTGCCAGGAACTAACTCCATACTCATGCTAAGTAGAATGCGGCACAAGTATCAATCGTGCAAGAAAGGGTTCATTTGTAAAATATATTCAGACATATGACATGGAGTTTTGTTTTAATCAAAATAAGTCTCCCCAGACCATTCACATTCACATGCTCAAACTAGTCAACTCAGACATCAATAAAATAGTGTCAATGACTAAGGGGGTGGGGAGCGGGTTTCTCATTACCATTATCGTGCAATAGGCCACTGCACCATAGCCAGGGTTTTACCAACCCTGCTCCAACTTTCTTTTAAAGTAAGATTTCTGCCTTTTCTCCTTCTTCTTCTTCTAAATTTGCACTAGTTACTTCAAAAGAGAAAAAGGAGAGAGCAATTTGTCTCTGAAGAAATTAAATATCAGCTAAGCCAGCAGCCAAGAGCCACACAACTGTCTGAGAACTACATAATCAATTCTATAATTAGATACAGAAGGGAGCTGCACACGCATCGATTTTAAAATGCAAACCTAAATACAGCTAATCTTCACCTAAATACGATAGGTATGACATTGATTTTCTCCTCACAATTATATAACAAATGAGCTGCCTGATGTGATGGGAAAGAAATAATATAATATCTGAAGGTAGGCTATGATAAATTAAAGATACATAGTGCAATTCTCTAGAGCAACAACTAACACCCATACGAGATACAGCTAAAATATCAATAGTGGAAGAAAAAGTTATTATAAACAAATATTCAATTTACTCAAAAGAACAAAATAAGTAGGGAACAGAAGTAAAAAGGAATGGCTGGGGCAAATACAAGAAAAAATATTAAGAGACTCCCACTGCCATCAAGTTCATTGCAAGTTCATTGATATTGTCATAGTGAAAATATCAAAATGATAGAGTATGAAAAGGGAGAGTGGTTCCTAGCTGACTTCTTGCTCCACAAAGGAGAAGACACCTTCCTGCTCCACACTAGCTCAAGACTGGCTGCCACGAGGCAGAGGTGAGGTGCCTCCACCCTCCATCTTTCTTTAACCTATGAGGACACCAACTGTTCCTCCCAGGATCCTCTACTTCTCTGCTGGGTTCAATAATTCCTCACAATGGCCCGTACACCACCAGGGCTCTGGGCACATGCAGGTGTGGTCCTGAAAACTCTTTTCTCTCCCCAATAAGAACTGTTCTTACAAGTTTTCAATAGCTACTTGATACCTCAAAGAAAGAAGATTAAATAAAGTTTAAAACATTAGTCACACACTCATCCCTCCATAAATTTGAGTGAGTGAGAGAGTTGGCTTTATCTCTCGAAATCTATGACTGGAGGTATCTGAAAATCAGAGTTTCTGGGATCCACAAACACAATCATGCAGCAACCTTTTATAGCAGGGTAGACTGAACCCTTATGATATATCAGTCACAGTCCCACACAGGCAGGAGTCTTCAAGAATTTCACCTTCAATAAGGAGAGCTTAATTAAAAGCCAATGAGTTATGATCAATACTCCCGCCCTCCACCCTCCCACTTCCCAGCCTCACCACAGCCCTGCTGTGCACACAAGTGACTCTGCACGCCCTTCCTCCGAGTTGTGAAAAGGAAAGAGGACAATGAAAGGGGGGGAGCCCACTTTACAGCCCTCAGAAAAGAATTGCTTTTCAATGGGTGGAAGTGTTTTTAGTTCCAGAGGCTTTAGCTGGAAAGCGACATAACCCAGAGGTATAAGAGATCAACCCATGATGTAGAAATGGATTTCCTTCTTAGGGTTGTACCAGTTCACACTACTCAATCCATAGAACCACATCTCTGAAAAGAAATAGGAGTTCAGAGGGATGATTTCAGCACCAGGATGCTCTTCCACTTCCAAACTTCTCCAGAGGACCCTCTGATCCAAACCACCACCAGCTTCTCGCATTCAACTCCTAAGACATCACTCTGCTTCCATCCCCCAGCCTTTAACACTGAGCCCCAGAGGGAGTCTTTCAAAATGCTATGTCACTTGGGCTCTTTAGGGGAATCCCAAAGGGTGTGAGAGTTCCAACCCACTGCACTCAATACTTATTCCACTCCACTCACACTGGCTTCTGGAACAGATCAACACAGACTCATCTCGGGACCTTCACCCTCTTATCCCAGACATTCACCTGGTTCACTCCCTCTGCACTCCAATCTCAAATACCCTCCCTCTCAGACATGTGCCCTGATCACCTTTCTTTTTTATTATTCTTTTTATTTTTATTGATATTTATTTTTTTGATCACCTTTCTTAACTTGCAAGCCAGCACCCCCACATTCAAGAACATGTCTTTCCTTACCTGACATGTCTTCTCCCCACACAATGCATTTACCACTGTCTGATGCCAAGAAGACTAATCGCTACTTTATTGTGTGATTTACATAAATTCTTTTAAAAGATATAAACATTTATTATAGAAGTTCAATAACTACTTATTTTTCAAAGTTTTGCTTTCTATGCCCCCTTAGTAGGTTGTAAGACCCACACGACAAATCTTTTGTTGATTTTGTTTCCAGTGTCTAGCTCACGCTAGGTAGGTGTTCTGTGAAAGAGTAAAGGAGAGGGTGTGTGTTTATCAGGAGCCCAGCAGAAAAGCCATAGGCGCTGTGATACGGAATCTGAGCTCAATCCAGAGGACAAGGGTGAGTGATGAGAAAGATTATCAAATACCAGCATCGAGGGGACAGTGAGGAATAGGGTCCGCCCAAGGCTGATTCCCATGACATCCCTCTGCTCACCAAGGTTTTTGTTTGAGTTTTTGCCAATTCTGATGCCAGCCTTCCTTCCTCTGGTACTCTTTCATTCCTTCTGGGTTCAGTCATCAGCCACAGTGGCCACACAGAACTCAGAACTGTGTTAAAAACACAGAAGTGGTTTGTTAAGGACTTAATAGAGCATTACTCAAGAAAAGGATCAAGGTCAAGGTCAGGTCAAGGTCAGGATAGAGAAGCATGTCCGCAAAGTCTGTGAGGTTCCCCAGAGAGAAGACCCCATCTCTCCCTTCTTCAGGGCAGGGCCTCTCTCTCAGCTCCTGCAAGCGAGCAGGGCTTCCTCTCCATGGTGTTGGACCCTCATCTATGCTGGTCTTCTCTGATGCCCAGGTCCTTCCTGAAGGGCATCTCCTGAGCCCCCTCAGGTAGGCCTCCTCCTGGCTCTGAGGACAAACTACCCACAGCCCCCTCAGGACAGGCTTTTCGACTTTTGAGCTCCCTGCCATTAGCCTCCCCACTGTTGAGTGACCCAGTTCAAAGCCAATGGAGATGTTTTCTTCAACTTACTGCTTCCAATTCATTGAGTCTTTGTTATGCCTGCTGAGTAGTTTCTTGTCCATGGGGGTGAGCAATTACATGACATATCACCCCTTGATTTTGTTTTGAAGTTTTTTTATTGTGGCATTAGGGGAGGGGTGACAATATCAAATCAACATTTTTGCATTCCACAAATGCAAACAGCTGACCAGCCTTCCCCATGCCTTGCCCCACGCTTTCCTCCTCCTTTTTCTCATCTGTCTCTTGTAGGTTATTGCCTCCTCCTTCGCCCCTGTGAGCATCTGTCACCTCTCTAGGCCCTCAGTCTTGTCAGCTAACAGTCCGTACACATTGTGATTCCAAGCATTCACTGCAACCCCATCAATGTAGGGTCACTGATCCCACTTTATCCCTGGGTTTCCAGTCTCCCTTCCACACCTTTCTTAACCCTTCTGAACTTTGTTCTGGAGCAAATGCTGCCCTTTCAGTCTCAAAGGTTACTTATTCTAAGGTGTGTGCTTTGTTCATGACATTGCTTCCCTCATAGCCCTGTCTATTGTTGGGCTTAAGATTCAGCCACAGGGTGAATTTGGTTCCAGACCTGAAGGGCGACTCAGGACCATAGCATTGAAGGTGGCACCACTCCATCCAGGAAGTCTGGTCTTTTTTTTTATCATTCTGAGTTTTGCTCCATATTTTTCTACGGTGAGCTTCCGGAGGAAGATAGCATTTCTTATCTATGTGTATCGCTCTTGGCCTTGGCATGCAGTAAGGACTTAGTATATGTTTGATGGAAAGAGGAACTAACAAAATTGCAAACGTGTTCAATTCATCAAGGTATTTATTAGTTCAAACACTCCCAAAGGAACATTTCCTTTATGCCAATACTCCATTCTCCTCTATCTAGAACACCCATTCAAAAATAAGCCCACATTCTTCATGGCCTTCCTGTGTGGCCAAAGACATTTATCTCTGCATTCCAGGAACCCAGAATACTCTGCTCTTCCCAGAGGCTTTGCAGAACTGGGGGGTGTGAATGGTTAATGAGATCGACTGCTAAGTGGAAAGTTGGAGTAGCTCAGAGGCATCTTGGGAGAAAAGCTTTGCAACTCTACTTCTAAAAATAAAAATAATCAGCTATTGAAAACCCCATTGAATGCAATTCTATTCCAACACACAGGGTGACCAAGAATCGGAGCTGTTGGTTTGTAATGGAGTCAGGCAATGAGTTGGACTGACAAGAAGTAATAGACTGCAAGGCAAGGTCTGCAGAAGGATATAGGACATGCTCAACCACCAGAAATGTACCTTCTAGTCGAGAAGCTGGGGTTTGCCTCGGCCTTACTTCTGAGGCTGAGAAATGAAATCCCCATGGACAAGTTCAATTACTTACAGTTCAATTCCAGGAGTTAAAATGTGTATTGCTATGCATGCCTTTCCCTACAGCGCCCCTTATTCACACTGTGAATTAGGTCTGTTTTTGAACAAAGTGTTCATTCACTGAGTATCTACTAGTTGAAAGACATTAGAAACCATTTGCCTTACGGAGTTCCTTAAAGAGATTTCTCTCACCATTTAAGGTAACGGTGATAGTTAATGTGATGTGTCAGCTGGACTGGGTTATGATTCTCCGGGCTTTGGCAGATACTTTGTCATTTTCTTCCATTCGATGATCCAGCGTGAGTAGCCAATCGGTTGAAAGAAGAGATTCCTTGGGATTGGGCACTGCCCTAAGTATATAAATGGGTATCCTATCAAAGCTGGCCCATAGTATGTGGCTCTATCTATCTATCTGTCTGTCTATCTATCTATCTCTATCTCTATCTCTCATACACACACACACACATACACACATACCTCTGCACACTCTTTACATTATCTGACCTTCAGTTCTTGGGACGTAAGTCTGACAAAGCCTCTACTATGTCTCCTGAACCCCTGTGATCCATCAGAGACCTCCACCCTCCTACCTGACCTGCAGATAGGGGGGTTATCAACCCCTCACACACACAGGCCAGCAGAGGTTTTCAACTGTTGCCTGACCTATGGATTTGGGATACTTGACAGCCTTCCCTATTACATGAACCATTTCCTCACACATAAACAAGTCATTTCCTTGAGGTAAAGTTCTATATATAAACATATTTTATTCTTCTAGAGAATCCAGATTAAGACAGTAAACTATAAAATTGTTTTGTTTCTCTTGTCAAATGCCTCAAGAAATACGTCACAAAGTCATATAAAGCAGTGAAAGCAACCTACAAAACCGAAATTTATGAAATATAATTCTAGTTTCACCTATATATGTGTACCTATGTATATGCTTCTGCGTATGGCTGGGTATAAGTCTAAGCACATTTACAGATATATCATACACATACAAATTTACAGAGACAAGAAATGAATTCACCTCTCCTGGAAATGTTAGCAGGTGGCATATATTTGTAGGTTTCCTTAATAAAAAGTTAGAAGCTGTGCTAACAGAGAGGGTGGCATTATTTTCTTTTTTGTACTTCTCTGACTATTCTAAAATCTCCGCAATAAAACAAATTAAATTAAACTATCTCTTTTAAAAGGTGGTTAATGTGAAAGCAAATACTGCGAGTGGATAGCAATCCTTACAGATAACCGAGGGGGAGAAACAGGGAGCCCCTGGCCTTCTTTTTCACCTGTATTTTCTTACGTTTTCTGCAGTGGTTATGTGTTATTTTTAAATGGGGGGTGGAAACTGCTCACAAGCGTAGCTAATGCATAGCGTTCCTGTGATTATCGGCATCTTCTATATGACGGCCTTTTCAGGAGCTGATTCATCTAAAAAAACAACTTCAGGGATCTACATGCAGCCTCCTCTCTGGGGCATGGACAGCAGGGAAGTGGATGTTAGGATACATTGGACAGTGTACAGGATGAAAAAATAATTTGTAAATTACTAAGGGTTCAAGGGGAAGGGGGGGAGGAAGGGGTAATATAGGGAGCAGATAATGGAGGCCTGGAGGGAGGGAGAATGTTTTGAAAGTGATGATGGCAATGGGTGTGTAAAAGTGGCCTGAATACAAACTGATGTTGTTAGGGATTGTGATGGGAGTTGTAGGGGCCCCCCAATAAAATGATTAATTTTTTTTAAAAAGGGGAGAAGGGAAAGGGGAGGGTTTTTTTTTAAAGGAGTTTGTATCAAGGGCTCAAGTGGAAAATATTGGGAAATGTATGTGGAAATAAGTGTGCAAATGTGCTTGACACAAATGATATACTGAATGTTGTAGTAGCTGTAAGAGCCCCCAATAAAATTAAAAAAAAAAATAACTGCAACTTCCCTTGAAACTTACCTGCTTCTACACTAGAAAGTTTTCTCCATCTCGCTGAACAGCCCAACACTCCGATTGAAAGGTAAAAGCCTCTCGATTAGGCAGGAGCCACTCCTGCCAAGGGCATCTCCCGAGGCTTTGTGAGCCCACATCACAAAGGACTGGGGATGAAAACTCGAGGGCCAGACCAGCTCTTCCACAGAAAGATAGGGGGGAAGATACACGAGAGTCATCAAGCCTACCAGGCCTTCCAAAACCTGCTACCTGCTGAGTGCCACCATGTTAGATTTCCTCAATCGCATCATTTAACTGTGGTCTGAAAGGAGAATGGCTTTTCCTTTTTAAAAGCACTCACTGTATCCTTTTACTCTCCCACCAGCGATTCCGGTTCCTCCACATCCTCATCAACCTCGGCTCTCTTCATTCTCTCTAATTCTATGAATCGACGTTTTTTTCCAATGACTATGTTGAGTATCTTTCCCTGTGCTCATTGATCATTTGTATATCTTTTTTGAGCTGTCTATTCAAATTCTTGGCTCATTTTTAAGTTGGACTATTTGTCTTTTTGTTATCTACACCCTTCTATTTTTGTACATGGTTCCAGAAGATCTCTTTTTGCAGATGGTCCCAGCTGGCATAGAGCTGTATATCCAAGACCATGAAAGCCTCCTTTCTCCCTAGGGTGACACCAGGACCCCTCACCCCTGCCAGTTCCCAATATTCCCTTTTATTGTCCTGTGAAAGTCAATATTGACTCTTAGCCACTCTCCTACCACAGAACTTCAGAGTGCCAAACCCTTCCTCACATCTCTCTTCAGGACAACCTCTCATCCAGTCTAGGCTCCCTCATCTCAAGGGATGCTTTCTTCAATCCCTTCTTCCACTCAGTTTTGTTGCTGTCACCGTGGAATTGGCACGCCTCTCCTGGAGACACAATAAAGCAAAATGCTGCCCCTTCCTGTGCCATTCTCGTTACAAGTCACAGATTGAATCATGGTGACCAGTCAGGTTTTGTTTTGATGCGTTTCAGAAGTAGCTTATCCAGTCTTTCTTCCTACTCCATCTTAGTCTGGCAGCTTCACCATTCAGCCTCACAGCAACACCCAGGCCTACACTTGAAGGCAGACAGGAAGCAGCTACACACAGGTTCATTGGACAGGAGTCCAACCCAGGTCTCCCTCCTAGAGAGCCTTGATTCTACCACTGAGCTACTCCTCACCATTCATGGGGCTCTCCAGAGGCCCATGACCCCTTTTACAGGAAGGAAGACTGGCTCACATCTGCAAGATGTCACAGGCCCAGCCACTCAGTCCACAAAGACCAACAGAATATTTCCCTTGGCCTGGAGGACACTGAATGGCTTTTCTCAGAGACAAGACTGCTTGAGGAACTAAATCCTCTATGAATCTCTCTGGAAACAACCAAGCTTTCATGAGTTCTGTGGCTAACAAGTTCTCGGTTCCGGACTGCCCTCCATTAGCTGATGGGCACTAGACTTCCCAGCCTGGGTCCTCAGAAGCACCAGGCGGGTGCATCGTCAGCATCCACCTCCACTGCACCCATCCAGGGCCCATCTGGAGTTTCTGGGGGCCCCATGTGCTGACAGTAACTTTTTAATACCAACCAGACCTATCACCCAATTGTGATTGTAAAGAAATGGTAAAGGACGTCCAGTGCCTCTTCATTTCTAAACGCTTTTCCTTTTGTATATTATAAACATGGTGGCAGAACCAATTCTTTGCCCAAGCAAGATAAAGAGCACAAGTAATGACTGGGCTACTCCAGTTCCAGACTGAAGCAAATTATTGTTATTACCAGGTTATAAACCCTTTTAAAAAAATCCCCTTAATGGAAATGTGAACAGTTCATTAACTATAATGAGTGCCATCAAGAGCACCACATGTCCCGGCAGAGGGGAGGCAACTGCTTTTACATGGTCTCTCAGCAACCAAGAGCTCCCGGTGGACAGGGCCCATGCCAGACAGTAGCGCCCACATCAGGACCAGCCGCTCTCCAGGTGTATCTGATCTGATGCCTTCCAGCCCCGACGCCAGGCCTGGCAACCTCCCAGTTGTTCACAGAGCCAGAGAAAGTGCAACACAGCCAGGAAGGGCAGCCACTGGCATCCACAGGCATGAGACCACCATGGGCTGGGCAGAGAGGCAGGGCTTTGATCACACATGCAAAATGCTACAAGAAAAACAACTGGATTAATAGTTTCAAAGGGGCACGGCAATGAAAGGAGG
>PVJH01017069.1:0-48734 GCA_004026705.1 Nesogale talazaci
TCTCGACTTTGAATTCTGCCCCAACCTTCACCCCCCAACACACATTAAAAAAAGAAAAGAAACTGGAGAATTTTTAAAAATTTGGTAAGCTTCTTGGGGTGTGTGTCTTAAAAGTTATTTTCAATTACTTTATTCTCAACTCCTTTCTCCCCCTTTTTTCTGTTAAAGGTGACTTTGCTGTTTTACTCAAGGCTGGCATGACTGTTAAACAGGCTGTGCTTTATAATGCTCTGTCTGCCATGCTGGCTTATCTTGGAATGGCAACAGGAATTTTCATTGGTCATTATGCTGAAAATGTTTCCATGTGGATATTTGCACTTACTGCTGGCTTATTCATGTATGTTGCTCTTGTGGATATGGTAAGTTTTTAGACGTCGAATTGTATTCCTCACTAATAATAAAATGGGGAAAGTACTTGGTAAAATCCTTTCTCTTAAAAAAAAAATATCCCCTTTAAGCTGAGCCCCGGTGGCATAGTGGTTGTGCGTGGGACTGCGGCCCACTGGGACAGAGGTTCAATTCCAGCAGTGGGGCTGGGCCTCCTACTCCCACCACCGGAGAGCAGTGATGCCCCCCCAAAAAAAATCCCCTTTAAATATTGTTGATTAAGTACAGTACTAATGGTAAGTATTTTTTTCTTTTCTGCACTCATGTTGAATATAGGAAACAGATTGCCTAGCATTTATCTTTTTGAATTGTCGATCACAAGCAGACCTGTTTCACTAGCGGTGTTAGCATCAGATACACAAAAATACCTGCCTGCTTCTCCTTTGTCTTTCTGAGAATAAAAGTCCAGAGAGCAGATATTGAATTGTCAATAGATTCAGAGAAACCTGCCTCAGACCTCATATGGCTAGCATGCTCACAGCTGTATGTTCTTAGAAGCTGGATATGCTATGTACGTTTGTATGCTACGTACACTTAAAATATCTAGAGAATCCTTATTAATAGACAAGAGATTCACAGCAAAGTGCACACATTAATCCCAACCTCTATAATCACTGAAATTGTATTTTACATAGTTTAAGGCAGGCGTCCTCAAACTGCAGCCCACGGGCCACATGCGGTCCACCGAGGACATTTATCTGACCCCCGGGTGTTTTTGCCACCCCCCCTTCCTGCTTTGCAGTCAACTCATTCTGGCCCCGCAGTGAATTTGTTCATAGTTTATTTTTAACTATAGTCTGGCCCTCCAGAGATCTGCGTGACAGTGAAGTGGCCCCCTGTTTAAAAAGTTTGAGGACGCTTGGTGTAAGGTGTTCTCTATCTCTGAACTTCAGATGAGCCTCATGTATTCAGATATACAAGTAGTAACAAACTGGGCACACATAAAATTTGACAGGTGTAGTACACCATGAATAATCTTTGTGAGCAAACTATTGGGGACACTGCAGCTGTACTAGCTGGAGTCAGCCTGATTGCAGGCATGTTGTAAAACTTGAACTATGACATACCTATTCCAAATTAAGTACTAATATGTTATCCTACAAATCTTTTCAAAAACAAATCTGTATTTCTGGAAACTTTAATGTTCTCTTTGTTTTCTTCTCTTAAGGTACCTGAGATGCTGCATAATGATGCTAGCGACCACGGATGTAGCCGATGGGGATATTTCTTTCTACAGAATGCTGGGATATTGTTAGGTTTTGGGATTATGTTGCTTATTTCTGTATTTGAGCACAAAATTGTGTTTCGTATCAACTTCTAATTACAGTACAAATGGTAGAGTAGCTTTGAAAAGCATTGCCATCTATAGTTTGAATAGGTCATAGAGAGGTGACAGATTGTACGCTGTAATATGCAGCACTTAACGGTTAGTGTGTTTTCGTTGATTTTGTGTTGAATAGTGTCATTTGATATGCTTATAGGTCAATTACGGTGGTAACAAAGGTACATTTTAATATTTAAGTTATTTGGGAAATATTAAGCTATATGTGCAATTCACCAATATTACCAGTGTACTGTATAAACAAGAGATTTGGCATGATATGTTCTGTATATTTCAGGGGAAATGGTCTTTAATGTTTTTTCCCTTTGAACTAATTTAACACAGTAATTCCTATGCTGGATTTAAACCTCTGAAGAACTACTGGTGTTTAAGAGTAAGACTGTACCTGAAACCTAAGATACCGAAGAAACATCTACTGAATTTAAGCTAGAAAATAAGGAGAAAAGGAGAAGTACTTTTCTGACAGAATTGAAGAAGCATAGATTTCTTTTAAAAATTGCAGCTGAGCCCTAGTGGCCTAGTGGTTGTGTGTAGGACTGTGGCCCACAGGGATGACAGTTCAAATCCAGGAACAAGGCTGGGCTTCCTACTCCCAGCAGGGCAGTGATGCCACACACACACACACACACACACAAATTGCAAAAATGGCTATATGATAAAAAAGGGAAAACATTTGGATTTAAATGATTAAAGGCGGGGCTGAGCCCCGGTGGCGTAGTGGTTGTGCGCGGGACTGCGGCCCACTGGGATGGAGGTTCGATTCCAGCTCCCAGGAGCAAAGGCTGGGCCTCCTACTCCCACCACCTGAGGGCAGTGATGCCTAAAAAATAAATAAAAAATTAAAAAAAAAAAAATGATTAAAGGCAAAATTAATCCAATATCAAGTGCATTCATATTTTTGTCAGGGCTATTGTTCCTATAGAAATAGTGAACACTTTTATACATGAATTGTGTATATAACTGCATAATAGAGAAGACTGAATTTATTAGGTGAAGTGCAGCAATAGTATTAATTGACTTAGAAGTTGAAATTTTAAAATATTTATGTGGGAATACACCAGAGTAGTAGGAATAAATCTGTGTATCACTAAATGACTTGAACATTATGATTAATTGATTGTTCTGGCTTATCCAATGTCAGAACATTTTAACTTTGGGCTACTTAAGGACATGAAAAACAATATTATAATTTGACTTCTTGGCTTCAAAAAGTACTTCGGTATCTTTCAGAGCTTCAGTGTTGTCATGGTGAACAACTGTCATTTTATGGTACTGTAGACAAACTAGGGCTATCTGTGGTGGTCTCTAGATGTTTTTCCAATAAATAACAAACACACCCTTCCCCACCCCTGCCATGTCAAGCTTGATGCCAAATGTGTGATTTTCTGATGTAAACATACCAGATTGTAATATACTTGTCAATTCATATATGTTACTCTCTTGAGGGACCTTGCTCAGTTTTTAAATTGATCATTATAAAGGACAGTTAAAAAATTGAGTCCAAGGTTGGCTCCCACTGATTCTAACTTTTTAATAAGCACAGCCTGATGCTGAAGAAGAAACAATAGTATATCCTAAAGAGACAGAAACAAACACTTAAGATGTCATCCCACCTTCTTTGGAGTGTTCGTACTAGGACAAAGAACCAGCATTTATGCTCCCCAAATCAAGTGAAAGGACACAGGGAGGAAACAAGCGACATCCTTGAACTGAGAATGTCTGCAGGACGTTGAGGGGGCATTTCTTTTACTGAGGGATCCATGCTCTGCTTTAGAGACCCAGTGTATCTCTAGATTAGTGCATGCTGAGGAATTTCTTAGGATACCTACATGTTCCTCTAGGAATCTAAAGAACAAAGAGACTTGTGCCTAATCCTCTTGGGAAATGCTGAAGGTCGGAAGACAGGATGAGTAGGAGCCATGGTTCCCAGTCCAGTTCAAACCCCTTGGTGGACATGTGGAAGAAAACTGAAGTGTAGTTCCCGTGACTCCAGAATGGGACAGATGCAAGGGCATGAGAGAGAAATGCCTAAGGTATAGTGTGTGGACCCAAAGCTGCTATTTTGGATGGCAAAAAAAATGCCAAAATAAAAAGTAGTAAAGTCTGTTAGTATCTTAAATGAAAAAGATGGGTACAGTAGAATCAAGCAACCATGAAGGCAAATGATATAATGAAAATTTAATTTGAATTAGTTTTCTGAAAAAATGCAAATATCCACATAAGGAAAAAATCAAGAACAGAAACTTTTAAAAATTATCACATTAAAATCCCTTCTTTCTCGAAGGAACAAATCCCGGTTTATGGTGAATTTTACCAAATCTTTAAGAAACACATAAAGTCTTAATTTGTGCAAATAGTTTCTGGGATGAGGAAAAAAATTGCCCAACATGGAAGAAACCATCTGCACTGGCCCATACATATGTTGTTGCTGGATATATCAAGAATGTTGAGCCCTGACCATAAGGAACCGTTTGTTTCCCAACCTTGAAGGCTCAGAGTAGAGCTCACTCCATGCAACATCTGTTCTGTGTTCTGTGGGATCAGGAGCCAAGGGAACTTGTAAGTCATGCGTGTGCTGCATGCAGGGCATGTGTCTGACTCAGGAGACTCATTTCTGCCCACATCCATGAAACAGTCTAGTCAACTCTAGTTTGTAAGTATTGTGGCACAAAACTCCAGACCCTCACAAAACCACCAAAGGCTAGTACAGGCAAAACAATATAGATAGAAGAATCCCAAATAGGAAGCCAAGTTATAGCAAATGAGATTATCCCAGAAAAGCAATTCTGCTTTAACATCAGAAAACCTATTACCATAATGGACTTACCAGATTAAAATGGGGAAGGTTATATAACCATTATATAAAATTTTAATAAGATTAAAATACTGTTTAGAATATTAAAAGAAAATTTCTAGGATCCAGGAAGTTTATTACAAAACCGACTTGAATACTTCACTCTGTGAAGCAGTCATGGGTTTAAGGACTAGCAAGAAAGGCAGAGTAAAGGTGGTGATGTGGGAAGGGCGGGGCTGACTGGTGGAGGGGGCGGGCAGTGCCCAGCACCGACAGATTTCCATAATACACATTCCCAACTTGACCTCTTACATAAAAAGTACAAAAAGTTAAGTGATGCGATCGCAAATTGTTTTCACCATAAGCACCGTATCATTAATGTTTTAGTGACTGTGGGTTTTAAATTTACATACAGTAAATTTTTTTTGGTGTATCATTCTAAGTTTTGATAGCTACGTACCCAGGACAACAACAGATAGGTTTCTCATTTTTGTAGTGTTGCATTTTCCAGGAATTTTTTTTTTTAACTCGCTGTCGGCACTCATAGTGACTCTTAGCGCAGGGTGCCCCTCTGGACTTTGAGATTTAAACTTTACTGCAGACAGCCACATTCTCACACAGAACAACAAATGGGTTTGAGGTGCTGATGTTGGATTAGCAGGAGAGTATCTAGGTGCAGTGCTATCCTTGGTGGTTTTTATACGATCTAGTTTTTTGAATGTAGGTGTTTTGCTTCATTTTTGGATTCATTCATGTAAATAGCTGTATTTCATGTTTTCTTTTTAACAACTGATAGTCATGTGTTCATCCAGTGTTTGCTGTTGACGAATAAAGTTACATAGACATTCATGTACAGGTATATGTGTGACCATGTTTTCATTTTTCTTGGGTAATGTGATCTTGTGATCTTGGCAATGTAACCCTTTTATGTTTAATTTGATCTGACCAGGCTAGCCCTTTCCAATAGACTGGGCCAACTGCAAGCCCACTAACAATTTATCATGCCACCTGTTAGCATCTTGGATAAAATGTCTAGTAGCTTATCCATTTTTTTTTGGGGGGGGGGCAATGTTTTCAAGTATTGGATTTTAGAGATCTTTATATCTTTTGGATTTAAGTAAAGCAAGGATTTCCCCCAGTTTCCCTTTTAACATTTGAAGATAGGTTTTGTTTTGTTTGAGAACTTTATTGTTTTATGTTTTACATTTTGGTCAATCCATTTTAAGGTTACATGTAAAGAAAATGGCTAAATATTGGAGTTGCGGGTTTTTTTTTTTCTGGTTGTCTCAAAAAAATTGCCCTTTATCAATGTTACCTAACAAAATTAGTTCACCATATATGTGTGGGTTTTATACTATCATGTCGATTCTGTCTTGGTTGCTGTAGCTTTAAATTGACTCTTGACATCTGGTACCATAATCTCAAACTTCATTCACTCCTTCAAATTTGTTTAGGCTACTTTAGATCGTTACTTTTCCATGTAGATCTTAAATCTGTCAATTTTTTAAAAATTGCCCAGTTTTTATTGTGATTAGGTTAAATGTACAGATGACAGTGAAAAACTTAATATTATCGATTCTTCTCATTGATGGACATGGTAGATCCATTTATTTAAGTCTGTAGAATTTTTCCTTCATCACTGAAACAATGTTCAGCACACAGACCCTGTATGTGCCTTGTTAAATTTCTACCCAGTTGAGTGCACCCATCTTTGGAGTTCCTGGTAAGAGTGACTCACCAACCAAGTGCTTAACCAGTGTGCCACCACAGCTCCTTTCAGTCAAGACTATGGTTTAGGAAACAATGGGGCAGTTCTACTCTGTCTTATTAAAACAAAGCCCAAAACAAAACCAATTGCCACCAAGCTAGTCTCAGGCTGTAAATCGTATGATATGGTGCACAACAGGTCTGATGTAATGGAACCGGTCTGCTGCTTGTGGAATTTTAATGCAGCTTCAAATTTTGCAAATTTTAATGGTGACTAATTGATGGATTATGCCACTTAAACTTGTGGCGTGCTCTTTTGGTTTGCTCTTTTCAAGTCGATGTAAACAACTGGTAGCATTGGTACTTTTCTTCATATAGATCTTGGATGGGGCTGTATAAACTCTGCATGCACACTGAGTCACCTACATCTCTCTTCTCCAAAGGGGAGCAGGCCTCCTCTCACCCTCACCACTACACCGAAACTGCCAAGTCCACCATCATCTTCTATTGACTTCATCTAACACAGTTTTCCGGTTTCAACTTCCTTGTAGTCTCAGCAATGGTGTCTGATCTAGTAATCACCCCCTCCTCCTCTTGTGTTTTAGTCTGGGTAGACTAGAGAAACAAATTCATAGACAAGCATATGGATATAAGGGAAAGGTTTATATATAAGAGGAATGGAATGTTGAGAAAGCATCCCAACCCAGTCCAGTCCAAGGTCATAATTCCAACATTAGCCCATATGTCCAATACCAGTCTATAAAGTCTCCTTCTGACTCACAAAGCACGTGCAGTCGAAGCATCCTGGCACTGGCAGGGGTCTCCCCATGGCTCCTCACTTCCAGGGCTCAGGGTCCATCAACAGCATCCAGTGGTCGTAGAAGTAACTCGGCACTGGCAGGGCTCTCCACGTGGCTTCTCCAGTTTCAGAGGTCTGGTTCTATCAAGGTAAGGCTGTGTGGCTCCTGCAGTTCCTCAGATGCTGCCATCTTGTCAGTAGTTCATCACCTCGGAGACTGAATTATAAAGAAAGAGAGTCAAGTCTCTCTTCTCCAATTAGGAAATACCGTAAGACTTCCCAGAATTTTCAGGAGAAAGTCATGCCCACACAGAGGTCTCATCGGCTACTCATTGGCTATCTCCAGATTAACAGGCCAGACTTCACCCCAACATCCCAATCATGAAATTAACATCACGAATACATGAAGGCCACATTTTGCCAACACTTTCTTGCTGTGCCTTCTAGAATATCACACTTGTGAGGACTTCTGACTTTCCCCCCAAATCAAACCAACCCCTTGCCTCCCAGTTGTTTCTGACTCAGCCCCTGTGTAGCACAGAGTGGAATGGCCTCAGAATTTCCAACTGTACATCTTTCTCCAACAGAGGGGTGGATGGATTCAAACTCAACTTTTTGACTAGCCCTGAGCACTTAATGACTGCACCACCAGGTTCCTTCACCTTCCCCACCAAGTCTAAATGTAGCTTCTAGAAGTTCTGTTCAAGAGCTCTTTCCTGCTCTGTACCCAAATCTCAAATTTCTCTTGAATTCTACAACTGCTTGCCCAAATGACCTCCATCATTATTTAATACTTTAGTTTTATAGGAGGGCCTTGTCTATCTTCTCAGAATTCAACCAGTTTATTTCACTGTGACCCTGATAGGGAATTTGGATTTCTGCCCTAGATAGACCGAATCCAAATCCACAGAAGAATAGTGACTATTATACACAAGAATCATCCTGGGATCCTGTTAAGAGAATGGTGAAGCAAATTCTCAGCAGAGGGGGTCTACCCTGAATGAACTGGCTCCAAATCTTGCTTCACATCCTGTCCGTCTTCCCTTGACTCACTGTCTAGAGATGCTAGTGCTTGTTGGCTCCCATTTTGGGGAAACTAAACAATATTTCCCAAAATGAGCAATGACACTCCCTGGGGGCACTAGAATGAAACTTCATCCAGGATTATGGACTGTAGCACACCAGTTTTTGATTGCCAGAGGGGCTCCGAGTAACTTTTTTTTTTTTTTGAAAATGGGGTGGTATGGTAACATCATGATAAATGGAACAAAGACTGAAGTTGCCAAGGATTTCATTCTGCTTAGATCCATCATCAATGTTCATGGAATAGCAGTCAAAAAATCAAAGGTCATATTGCATTGGATGAATCTGAGACACAAGATCTCTGTAAAGGGCAGACAAGCAAGGATATAACTTTTGAGGACTAAGGTAAGCCTGATCCAAGCCATGGTATTTTCAATCACATTATATTTATGTGAAAGTTGATTGCTAAATAAAAACTGAAGAGCAATTGTGTTAGGGTTCTCTAGAGAAAGAAAACCCGAATACAGGGTTCTCTAGAGAAAGAAAACCTGAACACTTGTGATTTTATGAATATACTTATGGATAGATATATACAGTACAAAGGAACATAATACCTGATTAATCCACATAGCAGTACAGAGGGCTAAGTTCAACTCACTTCTGTGAAACAGTTAATATACTGGAAGTCCTTCAATTCATGAGGGCTGCTGGGTCCAACGTCAAAGAAGCAGACAGTTGGGTCTTCCATAGAGCAAGGTGGGCAGTCCGGGCACAGGCAGCAAATAGCAGGGCAGGTCACCAACAGTCAGCCAGATGATAGGATCTGATCATCCCCAGCTCAAATGATGTATACACCAGCTGTGTGGTGAAGCAGGTTTTGAAGGAACCTCAAGCTCTAGCCACAGGGTCCACTAGTTAAAGGTCTCACAGGTAACGTAACTCGCAAGTTGAGGCCAAGAACTAGCTAAGGCAGTCTCCCACCATCATCAGAGAGCAAGAGAAAGAGATGCGGGGCACACTGGGCCATTTATCTCTGTCCTCCAATCAAACTGTAACTTATTAATGCCATGTGTTCTTATAACCCAAGTTGGTACAATAAACCTGCCTGTCACTGCAGTTGGCTACTGGATTGAATTACGGTTCTGGTTAACAATCTTGAAAGTACCACAGATGGCCAAAAGGACAAACAAACCTGACCTGGAAGAAGTACAACCATACACTCCTTAAAAGGCAAGGATGATGAGGCTTTGTTTCTCTTATTTGGGCGTATTATCAGGAAAAGACCCAGTTCTTGAAAAAGAACATCACCTTGGGAAAGTAGAACCCAAAACAAACCAACTAACCTCCCTACTCCCTGCCATTGGGCCAATGTTGACTCAGAGTGACCGCCTGTGGCTTTCCCAGACTGCAACTGTTTATGGAAGTCGACATCCCAGTCTGTCTCCTGCAGAACTCTGGGAAATTTCAAACTGCCAGCCAGTGGGATTGCAGCCCAACGCATAAGCACAGGCCACAGGGCTCCTGGTGAAGTAGAAGGGCGCTGCAGAGGAGATGGCTGCAAAAATGGACTCGTGCAAAAGAACTGGGAGGATAGTGCAGACCCGGGCAGTGTTTCATTCTGTTGGACAAAGGGTCCTTATGAGGAGCAAGCAACTTGCCAGCGTCCAGCCATGGCAATGTTCAAAGCAAAGGAACATTGTCTTCCAAAAGGGGCTTAGGAATCCCTCTGGTCTCTTGCGAATCTTTCTGGAAGTTTTTTTTGTGTGGGTATCACTGCCACCTGGTGGGAGTAGGAAGCCCAGTCTTGCTCCTGGAGAGCTGCTGCTGGATATGAACCGCCAACCCTGTGGGCCGTTGTCCTGCACGCACTCAACCACTACTCCACCGGGGCTCAGCTCCTCTGGAAGTTTCTTATATTCAGAATAGGACACCATCTATTTTGTGCACATGTGTGAATTATCATAGTTAAGAAAAGTACTGGGCCTCTCTTACTGTCCCATGCCAAAGCAAACTGTAACCCGAACCATTGCCTGGCTTTTTACCCCATGGACTTCAGGCACTGAAGTGGATTATACAGTGAAAGAGAAAAAAAAAGTACTGTCAAAATATGCTGGCATACGTATGGGATTTCTGACATTAACTTTGAATTATATATAATGCATTACTATTTTCTCCTTACACAATTGGAAACAATATAGATCTGGCTTACTAAAACTCACTGACATTCAGTGGATTTCCACTCACAGTGACTCCAGGATGGAGAACGGCCTCTGGACTTCTGAGTCTATAAATCTTCATGGAAGCAGGATTATCTGATGGGTCCAACCTGATCTTGTGGTTAGCAGCCTAACACAGGGCTCCTGAGGGCTCCTGAGATCTGCTTCCTAAACCCAAACCCAACTTAGTATTCTTGAGCTGATTCTCAGCGAGGCTACAGGCAGGACACAACTGCCCCTGAGAGTTTCCAAGACTGTAACTTTTTTCCCCCCTCGAATCACTGCCCTGGTGGGAGTAGGAAGCCCAGCCTTGCTCCTGGATTTGAACTGTCAAGCCTGTGTGCCCCAGTCCCACACACAACCACTGCATCACCAGGGTTCAGCTGACTGTAACTTTTTACAGCAGTAGCAAGTCTCTTTGTTCTTAGCCTTCCCAAAGAAAACTATTGCTAGGGTGGTCTCAGTGAGCCATGAGGTGGTTGTCGGGTAAGCATTACACAGCTAATCGCAGGGAAGAAACATGAGGCTACCTGTTCTTATAACAAATTGCAAAGCCACAGAAAGCTTATATAAGGTCATTATGAGTCAGGAGGGATAGGGCTGTGGTCACAGGCAAACCTAAGGTATGACAGGAATGATAAATGCCCTGAGCACCACTTGAAAGGGGGGCGCCACTGAGCTTATCATAGACCAATTTTCATCAGTGAAAACAGGAAGGCAAGATTGTTATTTCACGCAGTGTTGTAGGTGTTGTGCAGAAAGATAAAAGAACCTGACTTGTATTTTTGAGCTGATACTATGGTCAACGTTATCTAAGATAACCCCCAGGGGCACAATTTCAGCACTTGTCAAAGGTACTATCTTTTCTCTTGGTAAGTCTCTGCCGGTGGCATGCATTCTTCTAGATCTTGAGCTGTGCTTTTCCATATTCATGAACTATAAAATACTTTTAAAAAACCCTATATTTTTCCTTTGGCAATTGAAAACAAAAACACAAATGAGTGGCTCTATGAATTTCTGAAACGATTACACAGATGTCGTAGTATCGATGTATCGCTACAAATCCAGTTCCTTATCTGCGGACAATGTCCTAACTTCTGTCACTTGGGGAACAGGAAGAGTCTATGCTGGTGGCCTCTCTGGCATTAACAGCAGTGCATTGCACATTACATACGGCAAGGTGTGTTCGGAAATTTCATTGATCGTGCCAAACTGTGGTACACAGGGTCTTTAGACACTCAACCCAAACCAAACTCATCACCATCAAGTCCACTCTGACTCACAGCGACCCTGGAGGGCAGTGCAGGACTGCCCCGGGGACACGAACGCTGGGCAGGGGCACTCAGCCTCCTCTGTCTCCCGAGTGGCAGGTGGTGGGTTCAAACCGCAGCTTGCTGCATCGCCCACGATGCCGCCAGGCTGTCACGGGGGCTTTGGCCACCCTTGTCTCGGCAGTGACCACTGTCCCCGTGCAAGGTCGCAGGCCCATCCAAACCCGCGCTGGCAGCCCGCCAGTCCCAGTCCCAGGCCGCCCGCGCGCGAAGCGCACACCTGCGCGCTCTGGGCCCCGCCCCTTCCGCTCCCGGCCGAGGCCGCACCCCTTCCGAGGGCGCGTAGCCGCCGAGCGGGCCCCGGGAGGGCTCTGACGTCACTGCCGGCCGGCCGCCATCTTGCGGGTTTGCGGGCCCGGCTGGCTGTGGCGCCGGCGGTGTTGAGGGCGTGGGAAAGGGTGGGGTGAGGGGGCGAGGCCGCGCCGAGGGCGGTGAAACTCTCCTCCCCGCGGCCCCGGCGCGCGGGACGGCGTGAGCGTGGTGTCGGAGGGATGTCCGCCTTCTCCGAGGCGGCGCTGGAGAAGAAGCTGTCGGAGTTGAGCAACTCGCAGCAGAGCGTGCAGACCTTGTCTCTGTGGCTCATCCACCACCGCAAGCACTCGCGGCCCATCGTCACCGTGTGGGAGCGGGAGCTGCGCAAAGGTGAGCCGCCCGCGCCGCGCGTGGCCGGTCCCCCGGCGCCGTGGGCCGCCCCCCCCCCCCCGCCTCGCTCCGCCGGCGCCCGCGGCTCCAGACGTCGGGAGAGCAGCCTGGGTGCCCGGCGCGCTGCCCTGGGCGCCCGAGCCGCGAGCCGACGCGGAGTGTCGGATGAAGGAGACATTGAAATCTGGCTTGAGCTCGGGAACTGTAGCCGGGTGTTCGGCCAGAGGTTCCAGCAGGCTGGTTGGGGCTTGATGTGTTTGTGGATCGACCTGGTGGATGGGAAAGGGGAAGGGATGGGGGTGGAGGGAGGGGGTGTGTGGGGCGGGGAGCTCCTTCCAGTTCTCTAACACGTATTCCTGACCGTGCAGAACGCATGGGAGGACCTGCGCTTTAGAACTGGGGGATCTGGAAATGCGTCGGGTGTGTGGGCTGTGGAGGATGCAGAGTGAGAAAGTTTCTGAACTTTGGGGGCGGCGGGTACCGTACCTGTAAGACGGGGGGCTGCTATGAAGCGTTCGAAGCACCTGGGGGTATGTATGCCTCTGCGACTCTCGTTTGAGAAATGAAGTCAACTTTTGGAGCCAGCCACCTGTCACTAAAGGACGCTCTCCAGCCTGCCCAGCTGCAGTATCTGTAAAAAAAATGATTGTGAGTTAATGTGGCTGGGGGAAAAAAAAGTATTTGCTGAACCTAAAATTCAATTTTCATATTTATTCATTAACTGGGTAAACTATAGAGACTCAGTTGCTGTTTCAGACATCTTGATGAACATGATAGTTATTTTTTAAATGTCAACAGTTTTAACAGTTATTAATCAAAATAGGTACTTGTTTATCAAATCATGAAAGCTATTTGATGATGTGTTGGTAGGATGGTGAAAATGTTGCCCTTTTCATACAACATACACACGTGTGTTTTCATGTGATTAGGAAGAGACATCACTCTCTAGAAGACCGTGAGATCGAGCTCTATTTTTCAGTTTATCAGTAAGTATACAGGTATTGGTTCTCAGTGAGAACTTAGTTTTGGAGACTAACCAAAAAGATTTGAGAAACTTTGAGGCATAAGTTGGGGAGTGTCCATAATTGTGAGAAGTCAGGAACTTTCTTTGCTTCTGTACCTTACTAGATTTCAAAATCAGCAACAAGTTTATACTCACCCGGTCTATCTTAGAACTACCACAAGTCAATGAGACAAACAACCCAATAGGGAAAAAAAAAGACTGCTGAGTAGAAGCCTGAAGGACTAATAATTCACGCTTGATTTTATTAATTTCATTCTAAGTCCTTTCACCCTGATTGGAAGCTATAAATATAGATATCCTTGGACTCCCTGGGTGGTGCAGATGGCTACAGTACTTTCCTGGTAACTGAAAGATAAAGGATTCGACTCTACACAGATGTGCCTCAGAAGAAAGGCCTGGTGATTTCCTCCTCCCCCCCCCCCACCTTCCCTCAACCAGCTATTGAAAATCTCATGAAGCACTGTTTCGTTCTGACATATATGGGGTTGTCATGAGTCAGAGTTGAATGGCTGGTGATCTGTTGTTGTTGTGTTTTTTTTTTAAGTGGCATGAGAACTCTGCTTGACCTTGGAAGGAGAACTGCCAGACCTTTTCAGTGGCTGCCCCAATTTATAGTTTCACCCGCAGGACATTAGAGGTTCAGTTTCTCTACATCCTTAGAAACGTTTCCTTTTGATTACCTGTCTTTGATTTCAGCTCTTAACACATTCAAGACCGGTTATTTTCAAATCAAGAAGTTAAAAATCAAGCAACCAAATCCATGTGAAGGGGTGGGGAAGTAGTGAGATCCAAAACCCATCTGCAAGTTAAAACATTAAAGACCGGATAAGCAGTGGTGCGCCCCCCCCCCCCTCACCTCAAACAAAATAAAGACTGGATAAACTCATGATCCGTCCGCAATGTGTTAATGGGTATGAAGTGGATTCTTACTTTAATAATACTAGAATGAGCACTAAGGAAGTTTGATGACAAATTGAGTTGCTAACCACAGGGGCAGCAGTTTGAACACACCAGATGACCTCTGAGAAAAAGATGAGGCGCTCTGCTTACATAAAGGCTTAGAACCTTTGAAACCCAACAGGGACAGTTCTTCTCAGTTCTGGGGGCCTGCTAGCAGTTGGAATGGACTATGGCAGTAGGTTTGGTTTGGTTTGGTAACAGACAGTGTTGTGTATAAGCCCATCAAGTATTTTAGATTCATTAGGGCAGGTCCCAAGAAAGGGATTTAGTATGGCTTGGATTTGCAGTTCTGTGGTAAGCATTGTTTTGTTTCCTTTGAAGAAATACCTGTTCGGAGCTATTGCTCATTTTAAAAAATGGATTTATTTGTCTTAGTACAGACTTTTAAGAAACACTCTAATTTGGAAAATTAGCCAGTTAATAAAACCCGATAAATCACAAAGTTCCAATCCAATTATGGAAATGGTTCAGTGGTATAAGGAGTCAGGATAGAGTTAGGCGCTTACTCAAGGGCAGCTAACAACAATAAAAAGATTGAGCTGAGCCCCGGTGGCGTAGTGGTTGTGCGTGGGACTGCGGCCCACTGGGACGGAGGTTCAATTCCAGCAGTGGGCCTGGGCCTCCTACTCCCACCGCCGGAGAGCAGTGATGCCCAACAACAACAACAAAAAGATTGTCTTTTTGAATTGTGGTGTAGGCGGATGTTTACAGAGCAAGGAAGCTTCTCATCATTGATTTTACTTATGTTTTCTAACAGCTGCAAAGGCTTCAGTGTAAGGGCACCCCCTCCCACCTCCTCCTCTCTGCACTCCCTTATTCATGTATCCTTCCTTTCCCCTTCTGGGCTTCAGAGCTTGATTTGGGGAAAGTGCTGGCCTTTTGGAGCCTGGTGGCATAGTCTATAACAAATGGGGCTTCTGCCTGTAAGGTCTGCTTCTGTGAAAGATGGACAAAGTTGGGGAGTCTCCAGAACAGTTCGCTAGGTCCTGCAGGTTATTATGGGTGGAATTGACTTGATAGCAGTGGGTTTATGGTTGATTGTTTGCTGGAGCAGGCTCTTTACAAGCTTAATATTTCCTGCCTGACTGACTGACTGCCAGGTGATGGAACAGCTAGAGTTCTCTGAGTGTTTGTCAGACACAAGCGCCTTTCAGATCATGATTGGTAATGTTTTCTCCTTATACGAGTTGCCTTTATTTCTTTCTTAAGGAGCTCCGGTGGTTGGTTAAGCCTTGGACTGCTAATCATACTGCTGGTGCTTCAAATCCAACAAACATCTACTCCCTGGTAGAAAAATGAGATCATCTGCTTGTATAAGGGTACTATGAGTCTGCAGTGACTGGATGCAGTAGGATTTGGTCTTTTAGGTGTAATATATTTATTTATTTAATATTTATTTATTTATTTAATATGGAGCCCTGGTAGTGCTTGTTACACTGCTAGCTGTAAGGTCAGTGCTTCAAACCCACTCGCAGATTCTCAAGAGGACACCAGTCTGTCTGCTGCTTCTATAAAGATTTACAGTCACAGAAACCTTATATCCATAGGGTCACACTAGCATTTGGAATCTATCTCTGCCAGTGGATTGGCTGCAGGTGGATCCCTACGGGTGGACTAGCTGACATTCTTTCAGTATTCTCTATCAGATCCATGATTCGCAATGTTTTTCTGCCATTCTATAGGACTGCCCTTTTTTTCTTAGAGGTCCTTTGAAGGTGACTGTTTCAGACTCTTGAGTGGCTCTGTCAGTACTAGGCTCTCTTAGTTATCTAGTGCTGCATTACCTTGGCTCTTATACCAGAAATAGCACAAGGAGGTAGCTATAATGAACAGAGATTGTCATTTCTAAGCCCTAATTCAGGGAGCTGGCTCTAGGGGAAGGCTCCTTTCTGGGCCTCAGCAGAAGATCCTTGTCTTAGCTTCTGGCGCTGTATTCTTTGGCAGTCTGCTTGTGGGATCCTCCTTCATTTGTCATTGCCTGCTTCTATATCTAAAGTGGTCGGTTTGAGACACAACCCCATACAGTTAGTCTCACTGACATAATAAAGCCCTGTTTCCAAATGGGATTATTCACCTTTATATAGAAATTCAGGTTTACAACACTTACTTTAGGGAGAGACAGTTCGATCCAACATGGATTGAAAATTATTGTATGGTAAGTTCTAATTATTGTTATAAAATTATTAATGTAATTTCTATATTCAGTTCGTTGCTATAGAAATATTGACTGATAAGTGTGCATGGATTTACAATACCAATAGTAACATTAAAGATGTTTTACCCGTGCTCGCTTCGGCAGCACATATACTAAAGATGTTTTACCCACATACACATATCACTACCAAGAAATCTTTTTGCAAGAGTTGTCAAAAATTATTAGGTTGAGCCAAATCAAATCAAATTCAACTGCCATAGAATTGATGCCAACTCATAAGAGGGAGTTATTATTAGTAAGTTTCCTAGAGTCATTGCAAAGGAGCCCTATCGCTCTGTTGGGAACCCTATTGGGGAAGGATTCACTGTGAGCCACAGATCAGGAGTTCAAAAGCAACAGTTGCTCCCTGGCGGAAAGCTGAGGTTATCCGCTCCCATAAAGCTTTACCACCCCGGAAAACCTTTTTAGAGGCACTGTGGATCAGAATGGATTCATCGACATTGGGCAGAGTCTTTGTACAAGCCCTGGTGGTGCACTGGTTAATGAAGAACACCTGGTAACCAAAAAGTCATTGCTTCAAATCCCTGTGAGCAGAGTGGGTATGCCCCCAAAGATTCCAGCCTTGGAAACCCCGTGCAGAGTTAGACTGTTCAACTGGGAGTGCTAATCATCCGTTTCAGCATCGTTGCCCTTCACCACTCTGTTCAACTCATACCAACCCTGGTCTAAGGCCAGGTGGAGTAGAACTGCCCTCAGTGAGCTTCTGAGATTCCCTCACTCCTGACAGGAGTAGAAAGCTTCGTCTTTGTCTTTTCCCTGTCGGCCAGTTGCTGGTTCTCCCTGCGGATGTTACTCGTTAGCAGCTCAGCTCATGGCCCGCTGCGCCACAGCAGCCTCGCCTGGCAAGTCACAGACAGTAACTGTCACCTCCGGTTTTCTAGGAGCCCTGACGGTGTCGTGGTTATGTGTTGGATTGCAGTCTGGCTTGGTTTTTTGGTGTCTCTGCGGGAGCAGATTGCTAGGTCTTATTTGGAGCTGCGGAGTCGGGCTGACCATCAACTTTTTGGCTAGCTGACAAACGCTTAGCCACTATATCACCCTTTAAAACTCTTAAAACTCAGACTCCCTGCCATCGCGTCGACCCGACTATGACTCTTTAACGGGAGGAAGGAGATCCCTCTTTCTCCCACAGGGCATTTAGTGGTTTCAAACCGCTGACTTGGCAACTAGCCGCCCAAGGCATAACCACTATGCCACCAGAATATCTTCCTTCACTGTGTTAGTCTGGGTAACAAATTCATGGGCACATAGACGTGTATAAGAGAGAGCTTTATATAAAGGACAGTTGTACAATAAGAGCATCCTAACCCAGTCCAGTTCAAGCTCATAAAGTCCGTTATTAACCCACATGTCCTCAAAATCATGAAACACATTCAGTGATGCCGAATGCAAGATCACAGACCAGTGGGTGGGAAGTCAGTGGTGGTAGAAGCATATCAGCGCCTACAGGGGTCTCCATGTTGCTCCTCCAGTTTCCAGGGCTGAATCAGGGAAGGTCCATGTGACTCCTCAGGGATTTCTCGCAGGAAGTGAACCATCAGATAGCTTCAAGGCGGTGGTTCGCAACGTGTGGGTCGAGACCCCTTTGTGGGTCACAGGGGTCACCTGAACAATAGCAAAATTATCGTTATGAAGTAGCAACGAAAATAACGTTATGATTGGGGGGTCACCCCAGCATGAGGAACGGTATATTAAAGGGTTGCAGCTTTAGGAAGGTTGGGGACCTCTGCTTTCAGAGAACTGATCACATCTCATTACATTAGAATTTTCCGGGACTTGGCTGTGAAGGAGCTCTGTTGTCTGTTCCCATTCTCAACCATGGTTCCAGTGCTTGAGCATACTGCCTTTGATGATGATTGCTTAAGTATATCTTGGATTAACAGTTGCAGTCCCAATATGACTTTAGATTTTTGAGAGGTCTTGAAATAAATCAGGCATTTTCTTCCAACTTACTTGGTTTTAAGAAAATAGAAAAGGTGAATTTTTATTGCTTTAAAACATCTAGACTTACTCACCTTAAAATGAAGATAATTATATTCTGAACTGACAGGTCTTTGGCTTTTTTGTGTATCTGTCCTGTCCCTTGCTTCTTTCTCAATGTTAAATTTGAACCAATAAGACAGTGCTTACATTTTGTAAGAGCTTACATTTAAAATAATCTATTCTTGTCCAACTGCATAACTTTTATAAACTGGAGCATATCTTTACTGAAGATAAGATGGTATCTTTCTGTAAAGACAGTCTCAGAAGTCCCAGGGAGCAGTTCTACTCTGTTTGTAGAGTCACTGTAGTGCAAGTGGTTTGATTATCATGAAAGTAGTTTGGGCTTCATAGCTTCCTGAAAGGGTTTGAGAACTTCCAGGGATCAATGGCTGATGTGTGGAGAACTAGGCCATTTTTTTATAAACTGGAGAGCAGTTCTAGAGGATTGGATATATTGTTATCCAATCCAATATATTGAATCAACAGTTATATTCCTTCCAGACTGTCAAATCTTCTGAAAACTCTACCCAAATTTATAAAAATTTCCCTTTGGTATATAATGTGATTTATTTTTTAAGGTTCTCATTCTCTTGAGATTTGCTTTTTAAAAAATAATAATTTGGTGATAGTCTTACAATTGACTTTAATTTTTTAATAAAATAATTTTTTGCTTTCTTATTATGGAGGCATAATATGGCAATGTAATATTATGTGTAATTTTTAAGTAAAGTTAAATTTTCTTTTTTTTGGGGGGGGGGGGGCGCATCACTGCTCTCCAGTGGTGGGAGTAGGAGGCCCAGCCCCACTGCTGGAATTGAACCTCCGTCCCAGTGGGCCGCAGTCCCGTGCACAACCACTATGCCACCGGTGCTCAGCCCCGTAAAGTTAAATTTTCATTTGAAATGTTTAAGTAGGATATTTTACTTACCAGCAAATATTTATTGGGCTTTTGTGTTAGTAGGTGATGGATGATTCAGCAGATAAAAAGATACCACTGTCTTCATGGTGTTTACATATAAACCAGAGAAATGTATTGCTAAACTAGTAGCTATGCAGTGGTACAGAGGGGACATAAAAATCAACCTGCGTAGTTTAGGGAACAGGAGAATTATTTGATTTGAGTTTTAGATATTGGTAGAAAACAGCAGGCAATGGTGGAGTAATGGTTACACATTGGCCTGTGAACTTTTCAAGGTCAGCAGTTCAAATCTACCAGCTGCTCGGTGGGGAAAGAATCCCAGAAACCAAAAGGGCCAGTTCTATCCTGTCCTATAGAGTCATTATGTATCGAGATTGATGCAATGGCAGAGGACTTTTGTTTGACATGAATATGATATCATTCTTTGTATTTCAATTATTGAATAGAGTATTAGGTAAAACAGCTTTATTTGATATTTAAACAGCATTTCAGTGATTAGTCCTTTTTGCTGCTAATAGGATAATGATAATAGATATCCTTTAACCCTTTGTGTATAAAAATATGTCTTTAAGAGGAGAATAATTATATAGTCACTTTGCAGTCACCTAGTTGTGTTTGTGTATGTGTGTGTGTGTGTGTTGGATTGCACTAATCATGACTGCTATCAGGTGCCTATTAATTTTGCCTTTCCTTCTTGCATTTCTTGGATTTTAGGATTGCCTCACTCCCTTCAGTCTATAACTAATGATTTTTTTTTAAGTTTCTATATTTATGTTAAGTGCTTAAAATTTTCAAACTAAAATAAAAGCCTTATAAAAGGATTAATTAAAAATGTTATGTAGGGCTGAGCCCCGGTGACGTAGTGGTTGTGCGCGGGACTGTGGCCCACGCAGGGACGAAGGTTCAATTCCAGCAGTGGGGCTGGGCCTCCTACTCCCACCACCAGAGAGCAGTGATGCGCCCCCCCCCACCCCCAAAAAAAAAAGAATTACTGGGGAAAAATCTCAGTTTTCAATTCACTGTTCCATGAACTTTTTGAAGTCAATTTATAAATTATTCTGTTTTTTTTCTTTGAATACACCTTGCACATTGTTACATAATGCATACAAAAGGTGTCTCAGTTTTAAAATGCACTGCATCCATGTGTTAGTCTGGGTAGACTTAAGGAATAAATATATGGACACGCATATGGATATAAGGAAAGGATTTATATACAAAAGAAATGGAACACTAAGAAAGCATCTCAACCCAGTCTAGTTCAAAGTCATAAGTCCGATATCAGCCCACATGCCCAATACCAGTCTATAATGTCTCTTTCCGACTCACAAAGTCACAGGTCAGTGGGTGCAGAATCCCGGCATTGGCAGGGGTCTTCCCATGGCTCCTCGCTTACGGGGCCCAGTGTTCATCAACAGAATCCAGTGGTGGCAGAAGCAACTCATCACAGGCAGGGGTCTCCACATGGCCCCTCCAGCCTCAGAGGTCCGGCTCCACCAGGGCACAAAGCCATGTGCCTTCTCAGGCGCCTCAGATGCTGCCATCTTGTCTTGTCCATGATTCATTGTCTCTGAGACTAATTCCCAACAACTCGGGAGATATCTTCTCGTTTCCATAAGGGAAGTATCGTGAGATTTCCCCGAAGGCTCAGGAGAAAGCTTTGCCCACACAGAGGCCTCATTGGCTACTCAATGGCTACCTCCAGATGAACAGGCTAGACTCCACCCCTACATCTCAATCACGAAATTAATATAAGCACATGACCGCCACAATCCATAGCATGGTTTTTTATTTTTTTTGGAGGGGGGCATCACTGCCCTCTGGTGGTCATGGGAGCTATCCAGTGCTGCTCCTGAGATCCGCTGCTGGATTTGAACCGCCAAGCCTGCGGGCCGCAGTCCCGCACTCAACCACTTACACCACCAGGGCTCAGCCCCCAGATCCTGGTTTTATAAATATTTATGTAACTGTTCCTTTGGCATATTATGTTCAGAATGTATTGGTTTTTTGTTGTACAATTTATGTGACTAAATATTCGAGTTATACTTACCAGCGGCCAATTGAATAGACCTTGATTGAACTGGTAGGCATTGGTAAATCAAGCTTTTTTGGAACTATTGACCATGCAGATCACAAAACAACGCATCACCACAACACCACCAGGCCTCTTCAAGCTTGTTTTGTTTTGTTTGGTTTGTTTGTTTGTTTTTGCGGGGGGGCATCACTGCTCTCCGGTGGTGGGAATAGGAGGCCCAGCCCCACTGCTGGAATTGAACCTCCATCCCAGTGGGCCGCAGTCCCGCGCACAACCACTACGCCACCGGGGCTCAGCCCCCCCCAAGCTTTTTTTAATGTTCATTTTTACCCCTGAAGCTGGACAGTTTCAATTCTTAGTCAGACTGCCTTCAGCTCTGCTTCACTTTTTACCACCAGTTTGTTTGAAGCCCAAAGAGCAGCCAGGGATAACCGTCTAGGTTCCTGCTGGGCCTTCTGAAATGTGCTTAGGGCTGCTGGCCAGTGTGTTGCACTCTGGTTCCCTCTTCGGGTAGTCCTTCAAAGCCTTCGTCATCTTCCCAGTTGCCTTGTCCTCACTTTCTGGTCCTCCTGTTGATTGCCTGCCTATTGTCCGTTGTCCATTGTCCCAGGCGGCTGTGGGTGTTACATGGGGAGGCTTCAGAAAGTTTGTGAACAAATGGAATTAAAACATAATGAAAAATTTCCCACAAATAATTTGAAGGCTCTTCCTGTGCCTTCGACTGCTGCCTGAGAAGCTGCCCCAGCTTTAAGGGGTACAACTTGAGGCTTGCACCTGAGCTGGGTCTGCAGGGAACTTCTCGATCAATCAGAGTACACAAAATAGTTGAAGATAAATGTTTTCATTGTCCCCTCTGGCAAATAGGAGTCATATTATGAATATGGGCCTTTGCTCCCATGGGGGCTAGGGTATCTAGCATATGGGGAAGTAGAAAAGCCACAAAACTTTCTTCCTGAAATATAGCCATTTTTCTTTCTCAATAACCACTCCACGGCTGCTGTTCATTTTTGTGTTGATTTCAGAGTTGAGGTTTTTTTCAAAGTAGATTCTGTTATTTTTGGCCAGCTGGTGGCTTCAGTAGAAGGACTGTTGGTGGTCCTTTCCAATCTTATCTCCAAAGTACATTTCCCCCCCCAAATATATCATTGTATCAGGGGTTTCTACAGCTCTTATAACAGTCTATACATCAACTCATCAACTGTATCAAGCACATTTGTACGTATGTAGCCATCATCATTTGCAAAAGATTTTCCTTCTCTTTGAGCCCATGGTATCAGTTCCTCTTTCTCCTACCCTCGCCTTCCACCTTCATGGGCCCCTGATAAATTATAAATTATTGTTATTTTCATATCTATACCACCCACTGTCTCCCTTTGCCCATGTTGTTCTTCCCCCTGGGGAGGTGGGAGAATTACACATCCGTCATTGCAGTCGGTTCCCCGTTTCTCCTTCTTCCCCCTAAGTACTCTTAACATGCCATTACAGAGCCCTGGTGGCATAGTGGCCAATGGTTGGGCTGCTGATCACAAAGTCAGTAATCCAAAACCACCAGCTGCTCCTCAGAGAGAAAGTTGAGACTTTCTACTCTCAGGAGAGAAAGGTGAGGCGTTACCATTTCAGAACCACAAGTGCAGTTCTACCCTGTTCTGTGGGCTTACTATGATTGGAGTCGACTGGATAGCAGTGGGTGTGTTGGGGTGTTGAGCTGCTAACCACCTCCCAGGCCAGAGTTCAGAGGGGAAAGGCTGTGTACCTTGGGAAAGATTGGAAGTCCTTGAAACCCAGAGGGGCACTTCTACCCTGCCCCAGAGAGTCTCGGTAAGCCTATGTATCAGCTGCGTTTCACAGTTCTGAAGAACTGCACCTATTCTTTCATTCCTTAGGATACAAGAGACAGTAAATATCTGTTAAATAAATTATTGAATGAATTTTGGAAAGTATATTGAAACTCAGACTTTTAGAGCTGTATGAGATAAAGTGTTTGGGTTTTCTTTTAAAGAAAATGTGTGATTTCAGAAATCTGCCATTCTAAGTCAAATAATGAATTCCAAATGTAAATATTTTCTGGTTTCAGAAAAATCAGGGTGGGGGTGCGGAATGTCTGCCCTTTAAATATAATTTTGTTTGACCCTTTTTTTTTTAAGTGTGGTTAATGAACCCTGTGGGTGACTGAGACATTTAGGGAGCTACAAGGTCAGCATGATTTTTAGAATGCTATTAAGGTAACCCCTCCCCCTCCTCTTTTCACTCTTGATGTGTACCTTGATGGTGCAGAAGTAGTGATGAGTACAAGCAATTAGTGACTTATATTAAGGAAGGCAGAGACCATGCTGGCTCTATACCACACACATATTTTAGAGAAATGTCCCTCTTTCCCTTGATGTTATCAGTAAAGTAGAACAAATTACTCATTATGAAATCTTGGCTCTTAACAGGTTTTTTAGTAATCCCTATGACAAAAGGAAAAGGATATGCAAAACACGTGTATATGCAGATTATTCTGGATTAACTTAACTACCTTTGTGATGGATTGAGTTGTGAGCCTTTTTCATGTGCCACCATTTTTACTCAAAAGAACAATAAACAAACAGATGATGGGCATTCAATTATGGGTGTTGGAAAGGTATTTTCTCAGAAGTTAGTAGAGGAAGTCTGACACTTCAAGGAAAACAACTGCCAGCATTTGTTGTCCATGATAAAATTCCAGTTCCCAAGCAGAAATTAGAATGTTGGAGAATTTGTATGTGCCACCAGGAACTTGATAGCTTCTGTTGTGTCCTTAGTGAAACGTTACTTGGCATCCTAGATTTCTCATTAACAATTTGCGTACATAGTATTCAATGACATTGGCTATATGTTCTAATGTGTCAGTAGGTCAACATTTTCGTTGTGGCAGTTTCCTTTACATTAATGTACCTACCTGTCAGAGCCAACAGACTCAGTTTCGGGGACAAGGGAGCAACAAGTGACCTAAAATCAATGATGAGAAGGGCATAGACTGCCTGGTGGGGTTTGATCAAGTACAATATAGTAGAGAGAAATTACTGGAAATCGAACATGATAGTGGGGCAGGAGAAAAGTAAAAGGAAATACAGGAAAGAACTAGGAGGCAAAAGACATTTATATAGATATAAACATAGGCACATACATATGGATATTGAGTGATAGGGATGTAGGTCTGTGTATATATTTATAGGTTAAGTATTAAGATAGCAGGTGGACCTCTACTCAAGTCCTCCCTCATCACAAGAACACTTTGTTCTAATAACCTGAAATTCTGTGATGCTCACCTTTCAAACACAATCACTGAAGACAAAATGGATATATAAATTAATGGATTAAGAAAACTGATGATGTGGGGCTGAGCCCTGGTGGCGTAACTGGTTGAGTGCGCGCGGGCTTGGCGGTTCAAATCCAGTGGCAGCTCTCAGGAGCAGTGCTGGGTAGTGCCCACGACCACCAGAGGCAGTGATGCCCCCCCCCCACCACCACCACCAAGAAAACTGATGATTCCCGGCTATTACAAGATATGGCATATGGGGTTTTAAAGGCTTAAAGTTAAATAAGCAGCCATCTAGCAGGAAAGCAGCAAAACCAACGTGGAAGAGGCACACCAGTCTGTGTTATCATGTGGTGTTGACAGGATCAGGTATTAGGCATCAGAAGATCCAAAACAAGCAACCATTTCAATGCAAACGAAAAGGGGTGGAATGGAGACCCAAAGTCCATCTGTAGAAAATTGGACATCCCCTCACAGAAGGATCATAAGAAAGGGAGGAGCCAGCCAGGGTGCAGTATAGCACTGATGAAACAACATTCCTCTAGTTCATTGGTTCTCAGCCTTCCTAATGCTGCGGCCCTTTAATACACAGTTCCTCATGTGGTGACCCCCCCCCCCCAACCATAAAATTATTTTTGTTGCTACTTTGTAGCTGTAATTTTGCTGCTGTTGTGAATCAGGCGACCTCTGTGAAAGGGTTGTTCAACCCCCAAAGGGGTTGCAACCCACCGTTTGAGAACTGCTGCTCTAGTTCTTTAATGCTCCTCCCCTATCATGACTCCAGTTCTCTCTTACAAATCTGTTTAGACTAGAGTGTGTACACTGATACAGATAGATAAGAGCTCTGGACACCCAGAATCCAGGGCACGAACACCCTTAGGGCCAGTGATCAGAGTCGCTTTACCTTGACGGTAGGGGGAAAGCAGAAGTATTCGTGTGAAATTTTTGAAAAAGAAGAACTTTTTACTTTCAAGTTTAAAAATTTCAGAAAAATCGTATGTAACCTCCACCTATTTTCCTCCAGTGGCATCACAGCAGACTATTATTACACTTGAGGTGCAGAACATTTCCCTCGTTTGCCCTTTTATAGCCACGTTCACATTTCCGTACTCCACACCCTTCTTCATCGCAGCGCGTCAGTTTTTTCTTTTATGGATTCTACTTTTGGTGCTAAATCTAGGACTCTAAATTTTAAAGATTTCCATCTGAGCTTCGTTGTAAAAGGTTTATAATTTTAATACATGATCCACGTTGAATTAATGTCTGTGTAAGTCTCTCCCCATTGATGGACATTGAGTTGCTCTGGCCTCATTGGAATGCTGTCTGTCCTTCATAGAATTGCTTTTGTACCATTGTCCAAGATTCTTTGGGTAGATTTATATGGGCCTATTTCTGGGTTCCTTGTTTCATTCATATAGCTATAGCCTCACCTGTGCCTTGTACTTTTGATTAATGTGCCTATATGATAAGTCTTACAATCAGGTAGACTTTTTTTCAGGTAGACATTTTTCATGTGTTTTATTTTCCTTCTTCAACTTTGTACTCGCAAGAACTTTTAGACATCCTTGCCATAGGGGCAAAGCATTGCTTGATTGATCACCATTAAGAATGATGTTGGCTTTTTTTAGTTGCCGATTTATCAAATTGAGGGAGTTCTTTAATATCCTTGATTTCTGAGTAGTTTTATCATGTAGGATTTGAAGTTTTTTATTATCTTTATCCATTAATCATGTAGTTTTTCTTTTTTAGCCAGACAGGGTGAATTACAATGATTGGTTTTGTTCTCACTTGTGTATGGTGCATTATTTTGATATATGACTGAATCTTATTTACTAATAACTTATTAAAATTCATGGTGACTGTTGATTTCTCACCTTTTTAAAAATTTTACCATCTTTGGTTTGGTTTGATATCAGAATAGTGCTATCTTTATAAAATGAACTGGAAAATGCTTCCTTTTCTGTTTTCTGGATATGATTACATAGAATGTTAATTCTTTAAACATTTGGTAAAATTCTTCAGTAAAACCAACCGAACTTGAAGATTTATTTTGGGGGACTCTTAAAATTACAAATTAATTTCCCTTGGTTATTATAGGTCTATTCAAATGATGTTTGTGTCATACATAGGTGAGTTGTAGTTTGTGGGGTTTTGGTTTGTTTGAGGAAGCAATTTTGTTTAGTTACTAAGTATCTTTGTTTAGAGTTCTTAGAGTATATTATCTTTTCAAAGTAGGTGTGTGTTGAGATGCAGTGTGAGCTGAGGCCACCTTCTCTTCGAGTAGAGTGGCCATTGTCTGAAAGTTCTGTCTTGTTTCAGCCTGCTCCTTCCTTGGTCTTTCAGTTAGAAGAGCAAGCTTTCTCTGCCCATACCCTCCCTCGCCCTCCTCCCCCAACCTTTTTGTTTGCTCTGTTGGAATTTGGGACTCTTTGAAGTCCCTCCTATGATGAATAAAAAGATCCAATTAACTCATCTCCTGGGTGTGCTTTGCAGGTCTGGGCTTTTTCTCTTCCTATGTTGTATATGATGTCAAACGATTGTAGTTGTACTTAGCAGAGGACAGCAGAAAGCATGTTTGTTTTATGTTCCCAGAAGCATAAGTCCTCTCTACAAGTGGATTTTTATTTTGGAATCAGAACACATTGTTTGGGAAATCTTAGACTAGTGTTTCCAACCAATATTATCTTGGTTTTGGCATGTTGCATTATTATTTTGAACACTCTTCTCACATTTTTGTTTGTTGTTAAATTTTTTATTTTTATTTTTTTTGTGGCATCACTGCCTTGGTGGGAGTAGGAAGCCCAGCCTTGCTCCTGGAGAGTTGCTGCAGGATTTGAACCATCAACCCTCTGGGCTGCAGTCCCGCACATCACTATGCCAACAGGGCTCAGCCACTTGTTGTTAAATTTAAAACAGTATAATTGTCTAAAAGTGAAAGGTGAAAATCTGTTGCAGAAATCAGTTGTTCCCAAATTAATCTGTATCTTCAGAAAAATCCAAAGAGTGAAAAAGTAAACAGAGCTAAGTTGATTTTCTTTTTCAGTGACTATATTGGGACTCTTACAGCTCTTTTTTTTTTTTTTTTTTTTTTTTTGGCATCACTGCTCTCCGGTGGTGGGAGTAGGAGGCCCAGTCCCACTGCTGGAATTGAACCTCCTCCGTCCCAGTGGGCCGCAGTCCCGCGCACAACCACTACGCCACCGGGGCTCAGCCCCTCTTACAGCTCTTATAACATTCCATACATCATTTGTATCAAGCATATTTGCACACTTGTTGCCATTTTCATTTCCAAATATTTTCTACTTGAGCCCTTGGTATAAACACCCCTTCCCCCCCCCTTTTTTTAATAGGCTCAGATGATTTTGAAAGGGAAACAATATTGGAGATAATGTGTGTCCATTTTTGGCATCCAGGCATACATATACTGTAATGGGATTTTAAGTAAGAAAATAGAACATTGATGCAAGAAAATGACTTCATGTAAATGAATAGAGATTTTAAAAATCCATTTTTTATGGAATATGTAAATCAAGCACTGGGCTTTTAATCTGTGATTGTTAAATTCTTACCCAGAACAATATATAAAGTGAGTTGAATTAAAGATGTAAACATTGGGCTGAGCCTCGGTGGTGTAGTGGTTGTGCACGGGACTGCGGCCCACTGGGACAGAGGTTCAATTCCAGCAGTGGGGCTGGGCCTCCTACTCTCACCACCGGAGAGCAGTGATGCCAAAACAAAAAAAAAAACAAAAAAAAGATGTTAACATTGGGGGAAAGTCAATACAATCAGCATACAGGAAAAATGTGTTACGTATTTCTAATTATTTCTGATCTTGGATTATGGAAGGAGTTTCTACATAAGATATGAATCAACTCATTTAGAAAATAGATTTGAGAATATAATATTTTTTAAAAATGTGAGTACAAAAATTAGCATCACATTTCAGTTTTGTTTGGTTTTTTTTGTGTGTGTTTTTTTTTGGTGGGGGGGGGGTATCACTTTCTTCTGGTGGAAGTGGGAGGCCCAGCCTTGCTCATGGAGAACTGCTGCTGGATTTGAACCGCCAAGCCCGGGGGCCGCAGTCCCACACTCAACCACCACGCCACCAGGGCTCAGCCCCACATTTCAGTTTTGAATATCATACTTGAAGAATATGAGATTTGCAATATCTAGTACAGGAGAAAGCAAATATGTATGACATGTAAATGATTTTGTGAAATTGTAAGGAAAATACAAACAATTCACTAGAAAAATGGACAGCCGTATATTGACAGGCAGTTCACAGATGAAGCTATGTGAGTGTGTGGGAACCAACCTCAATAGCATAGAAGGAATTGCACATAAAAACATTTTATTCTTACAAATTGGCACATAGATAAATATTGACATTATCGAGTGTCGGTGATGAAGAGCCCGGGTAACAGTGGCTAATTGCTTGGCTGCTCACCTGAAGGTCGTCAATTCATAACAGAGCTTGGTAGTCTTAGAGAGGCAGTTCTTGAATTCTTCCCAAGAGCAGGCTGTCAGAAGTCTGAGGCACCTCGTGCAGTGATAGAGAAATCTAGCTGCTCTGTCCATGTTTACCCACCTCTGTTATCGAGAAGCAGCTAGTTACTGTATGTGACTGAACTCTGTCCTGAGCAGGGCGGATTGAAATCCACTTAAAGAATCAGCAGTTCATGATGCGCTTTCTCTGGCAACGAAAATTAATACATCAGAGCAGTTTCTGCCTTACAGCTATCTGCCCACCCACCTGATTTTGTCTTCTTCAAATTATGTAGAAAACTTTGGTGCCACAGGCAGAAGGGAAGATCATGAAGCTGTTAGGTTCCATCGGTTTTGGAAACCAACCATTTGGGGGGCATATACTCTCAGGGGACATACACTTTTTCATAATATGGAACTTTTTTTGGAATCTTAGAAGTTGATTCCATTAAAATGTTTTACATTTCAGTTGTTTGTGCTTCATTTTGTTAACAGATTCTAGGGCGTAAAATTAGCTCTTGTGGTTAGGGGGCTGAATCAGATGCACCTCCATGCATCTCTGATCTAAGAGAACGAGGGTTTTGGGGGGCTGGGAACCTCAGTTGGGAGTAGAGGTCCTGCAGAGGGTGATGGACTCACTCCCTGCCATAGATTCGATTCTGACTCACAGTGACCCTGTAAGACAGAGTAGATCCGCCCTCTGGGTTTTAAGACTAAATTCTTACCCCAATAGAAAGTCTTACATTTCTCACATAGAGTGGCTAGTGGTTTCAAACTGCTGACCCAATGCAGCTTACTGGGTAATGACTGCACCGTGCCCCCAGGGTGAGTCACCGTCAAGCTGTGACTGGTGTAGAGGAATTTCAGAGAGCATGTAGAAACCACGAAATGGGGACATACAGTTCTAGAAAGTCAAAAAAACCCAGAGCTTTTCTTTGGGAAAAAATGCTATGTGTTTACTCATAGGAATTATTATGGAAAATGTTCACTATTATTATCATTTGAGTTTTTTCTTCAAATGAAGGTAGTATAGGTGATATTGGGAAAAACTTGGGAGATTATGCAGGAAGCTCTCATTGAGTTCTTTTTTAATGAACTATTCTGGTATATTGAAGATTATGTAGAAAACTTTAATTCAGTTGTTACTAAATTTCTCCCAGCCTTGTAGCAATATTTTAATTAAGATGTGTGAAAATTTTGTGTTTGTTTTTCTCTTGACATCAGGCATTGACTCAGAGTCATTCTCAATGACAGATACTTTTCAGAACTAGGTAACTATATAGTATATGTGATAACTGCATATATGTAACTGTAAAAGCGACATTAAATTATTATTATTTGCTATTTTGCCCCTATTAGAGCGCAACAAGCCCTGATGGCAATGATGCTTGCACATTGGACGGGGACCCAAAAGATCAGCAGTTTGAAAACACCATCTGCTTCTCAGGAGAAAGACAGACTTTCTTCTCCTAGGAAAAGTTCCAGTCTCAGAACTCGCAGGGACAGTTAGTGGCAGCGAGTTTGAGTTTCTCCTGGTAACATGTCCAAAGGACCTCAGACTGTCCTTATCACGCTCCATTTCTTTTTTTTTTTTTTTTTTTTTTAGACATCACTGCCCTGGTGGTGGGAGTAGGAGGCCCAGCCTTTGCTCCTGGGAGCTGGAATTGAACCTCCATCCCTGTGGGCCGCAGTCCCGCGCACAACCACTACGCCCCCGGGGCTCAGCCCTATCACGCTCCATTTCTAAGGAGTCTTCTAGCGGTTCTCTCAAGACAGATTTGTTTGTCCTTTAGCAGTCCGTGGGACTCCAATATTCTTCTTAGAGCTGCCTCATTATTTATTGTCCAGCTTTTACATGCAAATGAGGCCATTGGAAATACAGTGACACCAGAGGTCTCTGCTCAATAAACTTCTGCCCAATGCAGTTTTGTCTGATTTTTCTCTGTTTTTCAATTGTTTGATGTCTTGACTGCTGCCTGTATGAAGGTTGTAGGTCCAAGGAAAATGAAATCCTTGACAACTACAATCTTTTCTCTTTTTTTTTTGGGGGGGGGGGGCGGGGCGGGGCGGAGCGTTGGCAATCACTGCTCTCCGGTGGTGGGAGTAGGAGGCCCAGCCCCACTGCTGGAATTGAATCTCTGTCCCAGTGGGCCGCAGTCCCACGCACAACCACTATGCCACCGGGGCTCAGCCCCAATTTTTTCTCCCTTTATGATGTTAGGGTAAAGTGACCAGATTTTAAGCGGGACATCATTGACAGGCGCAAATGGGGGGTTCTTGATTAAAAATTTGGTCTATACGGAGCAACAAAAATGTTCACAGGGGGCTGAGCCCCGGTGGCGTAGTGGTTGTGCGCGGGACTGTGGCCCACTGGGATGGAGGTTCAGTTCCAGCAGTGGGGCTGGGCCTCCTACTTCCACCACCAGAGAGCAGTGATGTCCCCCCAAAAAAAATGTTCACAGAGTGCAAAAATAGTATTGTAATATATTTATTTGTTTAATTTTAAAAGTGCCGTGGGGCACGGGGCAAGTTGTTAAAAAGTGAGACATCTGGTCACCTTATGTTAGGGGTTATTCCAAAACTTTAAAACTCACTGCCATTGAGTCCGTTCTAACTCACAGTGACCCTGTCGGGCCGGGCAGAACTGCCTGTGCCAGTGTCTGAGTCTCTTTACAAGGGTAGAAAGCCTCACCGTTCTCCCAAGGGGGGTAACTAGATGTGGGCAATGAAGACAACATTTTCCCTATTTCTTTCCTATTGAAATATTCTTACTATTACATATTTCATATTTCCGACTTTCAGTGTTCCTTATTCACCTGAAGATGTCCTTCCTTTGCCTCTGAAAATCTCAGTACTTTTTATTTATACAATGAAACTTCACGGACTGGGCCCCGGTGGCGTAATGGTTGTGCGCAGGACTGCGGCCCACTGGGATGGAGGTTCAATTCCAGCAGTGGGGCTGGGCCTCCTACTCCCACCGCCAGAGTGCAGTGATGCCCCCCCCAAAAAAAACAAAAAAAAATGAAACTTCAAAATGTTAGCTTGGTATGTCAGGGTTTCCCTCTTTCTAGTTTCATACTCCATTACTAGCTGACTCATCAGCAGTGTACTGGAGCTTCTGCCTAGCATGATCATCACATGTATAGTCCATTGAATGTTTATTTACACTTATGGCTTAAAAGGACTTTTATGAGCTTGACTGAATTTTTTTATTCCTAACTCAGTGTCTGTAAAGGGCTTCAAAAATTTTGTGGGCAAACGAGTGAAAAGATAATGGAATTTTCTATGTATTTTTTTAAGCATCCATGAAACTATCTGTTGAATGATTAGATGGCATGAAATTCTGATATTTATAATTATCCTTTGATTAAATGCATTTATATTTCCATCCAGTTAAATTATACTTACAGTGAGCATAATTAAATTATACTTACATGTTGAGGACTTATTTGTATCCACTGCAAAAACTATGTAGCATCTCATTCTAGTCTTTTTTTTTTTTTTAATTTTTTTGGGAGAGGGGGGCATCACTGCTCTGGTGGGAGTAGGAAGCCCAGCCTTGCTCCTGGAGAGCTGCTGCTGGATTTGAACTGCCAACTCTGTGGGCCGCAGTCCCGCACACAACCACTGCACCACTGGGGCTCAGCCTTTTAAAATAATTTTATTGGGGGCTCTTACAGCTCTTTTAATATTCCATACACTGATTGTATCACTTGTATCATTTTATCATATGTATTTGTACACATGTTGTCATCATCATTTCCAAAACATTTTTTTCCAAAATATTGTCTACTTGCACGCTTGGTATAACCTCTTATTTTCCCCCTGCCTTCCCTCATTCTAGTCTTAAGTGATTAAATAGCAATAGATCGTTAATAGACTTTTGTTTCAAGGTGGTGTGACTTTTCTCATGTCTTGTAAGAGCTGCAGTCTTGATCATTCCAGGCATTGATGCGTAGGTACATGTGTGTATTAGGTATATGCATATTTGTATATTCAACTTCTTGCTGCTGCTTCTCATGCAGAAGATCGCTTGGAAAAAAATGGCTTTATGTCTATTAATAGCATGATGTTTTAGTTTAATTGCATTTATCACCATTGTTCATGGTGATTTTAAATACGAATCTTAATGAAATCATGAGCAGTTAATTAAAACTTTGATTCCTTTGTATCTCACTCATTTGAATAGATGGTAAGGTCTGTACATTGTGAGAAAGTAAAGCTCCTCCCATTTTTTGATTGTGAACCAGTACAATTAGACTATAAATTGTGAAGCTAGATGGAAGTTTGTTTAATTTGTTTGTCCGATAACTTTAGAATCCTGATTTATTTTTGAAACCTGGTAATTAAAATGTTTGTGAGATTGTATAATTGTTTCTTGTGTGACAGATTGAATTTTGTTACTCTGCTTTCTTCAGGAATGCTCTATTCGCACATATTAGCCAGCCAGATTGTGTATGTGAGTGGAAATCTGCTTCTGTTCAAGGCCCCATGATAAGGTGCCATCGTTCCAGCAAATGTTTTTGCTTATGCAATAAATCCTTTTTGTGCAATGATTGTAACTTAGGGACACCAAATGGGAAACATTTAGATATTTCCCCCTCTTTTTTATCATTTTATAAAAAATGTATCTTTTGTCTTCTTGTTTTTTCATGGTAACTTAATAAATTTTGAATCACCATGGATATCAAAGTAAATCCTAAAATCAGTTTGGAATCTAAGGCACCACCTTAATAGTATGATCAATCACTATTTAATTTTAAGTGACTATATTTCATATGGTTTATAATGATTTAAATAAATTTAGTCCATGTATAGGAGTCTTGTCCACAGGGACTATATTGTTCACTGGAGGATGCTGGGATGAACCTGTTGCACTGCAAGAGCAGATGCCTGTACTTTATCCTGAATGATGTACTGTATACAAACATTTTCAAGTGCCAGCAGGGTGCTAAGTAGTTTTTTTAACTGAAGGGGTTGGGGGACCAAACCAAATCAGTTTGGGACCTTATGCATGCAGCATGATAGAAATGGATGTTTACAAGCACAAGTGGTTTCAGTATGTGCTTGTGAATGGTGATAGGTTCGGAATCAAGGGCGTTGTATACTACGGGTGATTTAGTAGAACTGCCACTGGGGCTGACCTACCATCACCTCTTTGCTGGGTTTTCATGATCCTGAAGAGTGTCCCTGCGGCAGCTTGGTGAAGTTGATGGTAAAATGGGAAGCGGCATTGAATATGATACATGTAGACCAGTGCTACTCATTCTGCTTACGTCAAATTTGGTCTAAGTTAGGTAAGAATATTTTTAGTAAATTAATTTTTTGTTGTTGTTTTCCCCCTAGCCAAACCAAACAGAAAACTTACTTTTCTATACCTAGCCAATGATGTCATTCAGAACAGCAAAAGGAAGGGACCGGAGTTTACAAAGGATTTTGCACCAGTTATAGTGGAGGCTTTTAAGCATGTTTCAAGGTATGATAATTGTTTGGCTATCAGCTAGTCGGTTTTAAATGCATAATAGACCCTTTTGATAAAATGTACTTTATGCCATTAAAAAATAGGTAATATATTTCTTTGAAGTTTTAGCTTGAAAAGACCTGTTTGAAATGTACCACATTTGTAGATGTGCTGAATGAAGGAAATTTTTAAAAAGAATTTTTTTAATGTTGATAATTTGGGCCTTTATAGTTCTTATTACTGAATTACAGCTTTCCTTTAATAAGCAAAAATTAGTTGCCTTCTTGGAATGAGCTTCATTATTAAGGAATGAAGACATTGTATTGAAAATTGGTGTGTTTAAATTTTATCTGTCTTCCAGCCACTATTTCTGAATAAGCAGTACCCCTCCCCCACCTTGCTTTTACTGATTGTTTTTCTACTGTATAGGTATTTTATGTAACGTTTTGTAAATATATTTATTTAAAATGAGCATGAAACTGTTAATATTACTGGCCACAGAAAATTCTGAGGATTAGAAGCCTCTATATTGGCTAATAGCCATAGTATGTGCTTATTTCTAAAAGTTTTATTCAAGTATGGTATTTGGTAGGTTACTGAGAGTAAACATATTAAAGTGGGCTAAATTACTAAGTAATGATATGTTGTTGAATACCTTGAGTTTTAGTTATGGTAGATACTTTTGAAGAAAAATTGCAGATTATGAAATATTGGTATATGTATTCTCATCCTTCAATTTAGAATATTGTCTTTGACCACTTTTTCATAATTTGTTGTTTCGTAAGAATTTTGTCCTAGGCCTTCTTTTGATCTTACTCTTCACTTGCCCTCTGGGTGATTTTGTTTACTGCATGCATTTCGTTATTATCCTCGCCTTAACAGTTCACAGTTATATACTCCAATATGTCTGATTATTGCCTATTGCCGTTTCTAATTGATTGCTTATCAAACAGTTCAGACTCCTTCTACCTAATGCTGAACGCATCATGTCCTTTCTTCCTGTTAGGCTTACTCTTCTAGGCTTTGTTCTCTACGTGGCAACAGCGTAGATCCTGATGAGATGTTATTTAACTCTTCTATCTCTTTCACTCCTTAATACATATAGTACGTGCTACCTTGAGCCCTTTCATTTCTTTCTAGTTCAATTACTGTAGCGTCTTTTCGGGTTTTTCTGCACGCACCATTTAACCCCCAAATAGGCAGAGTTGAAGAGCTGATCAAGTATCTGTAAGGGGATCTTTTTTGCTCTAGATAGCAAGTGCTCTTTCATAGTCCTGTTTGCCTTTCCAGACTCCTGTGTCACGTTTTTTTCACACCCTGAACATCTGTTAGCTCTTCGTGCCTTCCGGCTTTTATATGTATTACCCCTCACTCCAAGTCCATAAACTATAAATTTTGCACAACTCAAAGAACATGCACCCTGTTATTAAAGAGTACATGCAGATACTGCTGAGATAGTATATATTTTGCTCTGTATTTTTTCAATAAACTTTAAAGAAAAAAAATTAGTGCCTGCTCATTTTCTTGGCCCTGAGGATTCAGTAGTCAGCAAGCAAAGGGCTGTTCTTCATGGAGCTGACATTTCAGTGAAGGGCAAAGATAGACACACAGAAAACCTCACTGCCATCGATCTAGTCAATGCCAACTCAGAGTCACTTGGTAGGACAGAGCAGAATTTCCCCTTGTGGATTTCTAAGATGAACTCTTTATAGGAGTAAAAGGCCTTGTCTTTCTCCCTCAGGAGTGACTGGGGGTTTTGAACTGCTAACCTTGGAGATAGCTTGCTCATAGCTACTACACGACCAGCCTCCTCAACTAGTTAGACAAGTACACTTATATTATAATGTCAGATAGCAAATGTTACAATGATATATCAATCAGGGAAATAGCTAGAGATGGCGAGATGCTCAGCTATATGGAGTAGGAAAGAATGAATACTTGGGTTAGGCACCATTTGAACAGATTAAAGAAAGATTACAATTAGAATCTCTGTGGGGGACAATTGTGCACTGATTGAGGCAAGGGTGCAGTCAGTCAGGCAATTTCTCTTGGAGAAGATGTTAGGGTGCAGGGACTGAAAAGTCCCAGGAGGTGGACTTATGTCAGTCTTCTGCTCCTGAGCATGGATTTGAGGGCTTATTCTCTGTAAGAAAGGTCTTGAGCAAGATCTGTTGAACATTACTAAGATGCTTTGTAGAAAATCAGGATGAAAGAGTAGAGACTGGGGAACCAATGAGAATACTTATTGCAATGATCCAAGCAGGATGTACCAGCAGCTTGGTGTAATATGATGGGAGAAAAGGGCATAGGAAGTGATTGAGAATAGTTTTTGTTTCTCATTTTCCCAGTATCCCATATCCAATCATCAGGACTCAGATTAAGTACTACTCCTCAGGTAAACTTACTGATCATTTTTTTAGAGAGTCAGATCTCTTTCTTAGGACTTTCCTTAACACCTGCCCTGTTTTGTAGCATTTATCAATAACCGCTGGAATGGAGCTCTAATACTGGAGCTCCACTAGAGCTTCAGTGTCTATGAGATAGAGCTTTGATCCATAAATGTTTGTTGAATAAGTTAAGAAGTCATCTATTAGAAAACCTCCCTTGGCCTCGTGTTCAGCCCCTATTAAGTTAGATGCCTCCTCTTTGTAAATATCAAGGAGATTATACTAACACTTTTGTAGCTATTTTAATTTTCTGTGTACTATAGGCTCTTTTAAGAGAGCCAGGAGGAAATCTGCCTTGATCATCACACCCTGTACTGCTGGCCACTTAGTGGTACTCAGTAAACATTTAGATAGTTTCTTTTCAGAGAATAAATATCTTGATTGATTATACATGGGTGCTTCAGAAAGTTTTTGGGAAAATTTTGTCTTTTAATACCATTTTCCGTGAACTCTTTGAAGTCCCCTGATATTTGAAAATTACCATCACATTTTCAGTAGCACTGTGTATTTTTTTTCTTATACAAATAGAGACATATTATTTTTATTTAATTTTTAGTGAAACTGATGAAAGTTGTAAGAAACATCTTGGAAGAGTTTTATCTATTTGGGAAGAAAGATGCGTTTATGAAAATGATGTGTTGGATCAACTTAAGCAAGCTTTGTGTAAGTATATAAGATGTTTATCATGATCTCATCAATAAATTGTATTCTTTATTTAAAACTTCCATGTGCTGATATTTTAGATGGTGATAAGAAACCCAGGAAGCGAACTTACGAACAGATAAAAGTGGATGAAAATGAAAACTGCTCCTCCCTGGGATCTCCCAGCGAGCCCCCACAGGTAGAATTTTTTATTATTAAGAGACGTCCTTTTTCCTTTTAGCTTCATACAACCTCTGAGCTTTTGTGATTTGAATGAACATTTACACAAAGTAATTGCCATCCAACAGTATTTTCAGATTTTGTTTTGTGACATTTGTTGCACTGCCCTCAGTGTGCATGCTCTTCCCACCGCCTCCCTCAGTTTCTGGATAACCTTTGTCCTCTTTCCTGCCTGCTCCTACTGTCTGAGCTCTGTTCAGAATGTTGCCTTTTTTATCTCATGATGGATTGATTATTATTATTGGTTATTGATGTGATAAATTGGTTATTTCTGATAAATTGAAGTTTGTTTTTGATTACTAGAAAGATGCCAGATTATATTTTGTGCTCATGCTTAATGTAGTATGCTTTGATTATGTAACCATATTTTATATAAAAAGAGGCTATCTAATCTCTAAGTCTGATTAGGTGTGATGAGATGGTAAGTACTATTTTATGTTTTCTGTTAAATAAATAAAACATTTTTATATTGACTTTTTTTTCTTTTTTGGGGGCGTGGGGGATCACTGTCCTCTGGTGGGAGTGGGAGGCCCAGCCTTGCTCCTGGAGAGCTGCTGCAGGATTTGAACTGCCAAGCCAGTGGGCTGAAGTCCCGCACTCAACCACTACACCACTGGAGCTCAGTCCCTATATTTTTATATGATTTTAATATATTAAATTTTAGATGTAAATATTGTTCCTCTAAGTAATTTTTGTTTTGAAATATGGGGAGAGCTTTGGAATGAATATTAAGAGTAACAAGAACATATTCATATAGTTCCACAGAACTATATAGAACCATGCAGTTTTAGGGGGAAAAGAAGATGGATTTGCATCATGATTGTAATCCCCATGCCCTCCTAGCTTGATAAGAGTATAGCATTGCTTAACCATCTAATGAATTCCAGAAAGGTTGAACTTTTCATTTAGGTAGATATCGAGCCATTAAATGTTTTCTTCATTTCAAGCATAGAGGGGAACCATTAACGTTTTAAAAGAAAAGTGAAGGCATAATTCTACTACAAGACAAGTATCTCTCTGGGCTGAAATGACATAGAAACACCAACCAGGTGTTCCTGGCCAAAGCTTGGCTTCTCCTGAGTTCAAGTATAGAGGCATATGTGAAGGGCCAGAACTCCATGTTCTCTGTAGGAGTTAAGGACTGGACTCCAACACTGTAAAGTACCAAAGGTGGAACTGTCTTCTCCATGAAAGGAAATTGAAGGGAAAATGCTGCCAATTACTGCCTAGCATTTTGGCTTAATATCTGTCTGAGTATTCTCAGCCAATACCCAAACCAAGCTACTCATTGGATTAAGCTACTATGGCCAAGAACTTGAACTTGCCCTATGAGATTGTTTCTCATAGTATAGATTCTAAGTTTCCAAACTGGCGTGGCTTAGCATTGCCCTTTCAGACAAAAATTACTCAGTGTGTCTTTTCCTCTCCTCCCCTAACTACCCCCCAAACCCTTTTGTACTATAGCCCATAATCTGGGATAAAGTATAGGTAACTACTTTTGCAACCTCCACTGCCTCCTTCCCCCAAACACATACTCAAGGGCCCCCAGGAGTCAGTGTCATCCTTTCTGGGAAGCAATGTACTAGCAGGTCTGGGGAGGCCAAGTGGTAGCTTCAAAACTTAGGAACTTGATTCATGTAGGTTTCCAATACCTAGTATAATGTAGTTACTGTTTCTTAATAGTAAAAATAAATGTACTGTTTTTTTTTTTTTTAAACAGTTTCTGAAGTAAATAGTCCATAAGGATTGACTAGTCAGGAAACTATTTCTACTTTTTTTAGTTTAATGTTTTAAGTTTACTTTAGTTTTGAAAGTGTGTGACTTTTTAGACTCTAGATCTCGTTAGAGCACTACAAGATCTGGAAAATGCTGCTACTGGTGATGCAGCTGTTCATCAGAGGATAGCTTCTTTGCCTGTTGAAGTCCAAGAAGTATCCCTACTAGATAAAATAACAGGTAAGAAGAGAATGTGTGATCAGGACTATTTATGGACTGGGGATGAGGGAACAGCATATGGCATTGTTTTTGTTGTGTAACAGTTTTATTATTTTGTGCTTTCATTAGATAAAGAATCTGGAGAAAGGCTTTCTAAAATGGTAGAGGATGCTTGTATGTTGCTGGCAGATTACAATGGCAGACTGGCTGCAGAAATAGATGATAGGAAGCAACTCACTCGAATGTTAACTGATTTTCTTCGCTGTCAAAAGGAAGCCCTTGCAGAGAAAGAGCATAAACTGGAAGTGCGTAACCTTTTCCTTTTTCAGTGCTTTATCACTTTACTTTTCAGTCAGAATTTCAAGAGATCTTAATATACATGTGTATTTTGCCTTGTTTTATTCATAATACCCTTTTAGGCAGTGGCCCAGGTAAGCGCCTTTGCTTAATGAATTTCCTTCTATTTGATCTAAATTGGCCTGCTTTACTACATGTAGAAATTTGGATTAGCAGAGTTCTGTATTTTTTATATTTTAAATTCAATATGAAATTTCACACAACACCTAATTTTAATCAATTTAAACCTGTATCTTCAAGGAAAATATACTGGGAAAATAGCAGTTGTTATAAAATGTGACTATAATAAATGGTGGGTAGATTTATTCATTTTATTCTAAGTGCACATAGGAATAAGAAAATGTTTTTTAAAAGTTTGTGGGGGAAATGAAATGAAAAGATAATGGAATTTTTTTCACAGACTTGTTATGGGCATTGGATTTGTTCTGAATATGCTAGTTCCTGGTATCCAATTCCCTTTAGCTCTTCATTGATTTTTCTATGAAGAATAGTCTTCAGAGTACACTCTTGCTGCACCCCAGAGTCTGATGGGTAACCACCCTCACTCACTGGCTCACTCCCTTTCTGGTGGCCAGTCATGGATGCTCTGTCATGTGAGTAATCATTTGATGCTCTTGGTGAATGCAGTGAGTTAAAAAATGAGAAAGAAACATTTCTATTTCTTTTTAGCACAGTAGCCATTATCAGAGGTTCCTGTTTAAATGGTTTATCACTGGAGCAGTACAGTGAAATTTCTGATTTATTTCTATCTCTATTTGGACAAAGTTCACAATAGATTTGTAAATGTGCTAGGATACTGCCTCTATTACATTTTTATTCATGAGTGATTTCTTCTTGGATCAGTATTCCTCAATTGAGATAAACCTTAGATTCGATTGCCATTGCTACCAGTGAATGCTATTTGAGTATCAGCAGCAAAGATCTTCCTCCCCAAGTTTTTTAGCTCTTTGTTTAGTTCTACCCCTTCTTAGTGTGCTTCTCCTCAGCTCACATAGAAGATAGGACAGGAAGGATGGAAGTTTGATTGTTTTCCAATTTCAAAATTGTGGTGGAACTTCAGTCTTAATATTGTTAGTTGTTTTAGTGTTAACAGAATAAGGGTAAGTATTGTCATACTAGTGTTTGCCTTTAACCTTTTGGTATGGTGTCTTTAACTTCTGTTGAGCTTCTGTTGCAGGTATTGGACATGGGCGTATCCTCTAATGGATGTCACCACCCATTAGCATATTTTTCCTGCTAAAAATAAACATCAAACTCTAAAGCTTGTATGGTCTCATGTTTTTGAAAGTTGAAGAGAAAACTGAAATTTCATTTCTCTAAAATGTAGTGCTTGCTCATTTGTGACATTGGTCATTTATCGGTGGATACAAATACAGAAGTGTAGCAAGTAGAACAAATACCAGCCCCCACCTCCCTCCTTCCCTCAAGCCTTCCAGCCAGATCTCACAGCTGCTGCTGGCATGGATGGTGAGACTAATGATACTGATGATGGCATTGACCAAGTGTCAGACGATTCTAACGACCTCACAATAGACACTCGCTACTCTTTAATGCCAGTCCTTTGACTCAGGAAATATTGTTCCTATTTATAGATAGGGCAGCAGAGGCATAAGGAAATTAATAACTTGCCTAAGCTCACAAAATGCTAATGAATTGTTTGGAACCCTGGGAACGTGCTCCCAGAGTCAGGTCTGCACCCTGAATTAAAAAGACACCACTGTAGCCAGTTTTTACTTAATCTACAATTATAGTAAAAGCTAACACCTTCTCCAACTTTTTATGCTCTCTCCTTCCCCAGAGGTAATCACTATCTTAAAATAACGTGGTAGTTTTGTTGTTTTTCAGCATGACCGGACTTTATCATGTCATGAAAAAACCCACCAAAGTGTTTAGACATTTTTACAAGTAAAGGGATATCTTGATTTCTACATAAATTTGGAAACTTCCACAGAACTCTTGGTAAATTTTCCTTTAGAATGAAATGGTTCCTTTGTTAGATATGAAAGTTACTTGAGATAAGACATTTTTCATACCTATCGGATGGTATCACTTCAAAGTAGAGAATAAGAGGTCTTGATTTGCATGTGTTTTCCACATCAGCTATGATAGCATCAAATCATTTTCCGTTATGTGTCTTTGAACATCAGTGAGGATTGACTGAGCAAGTGTTGATATACTAATAGTTGCTCTTTTTTTTAAAATGATGGAACACATTTAAAGTGTAAGTTCAGGAAATAGGTATTTCACACTTCTCAAGCTCACTGTTAAAACATTTTCAATGAATGAAGATCAGAAGAAAAAAATTTGTACATCACTATTTCATTGTTTTTTTAAATGAGTGCCTAATCTCTAATTGTATACCGAGGGGCTAAGTGATAAATATAGGCTATGACTAAATTTAATTTACATTCATAAAATCAGTGTCATAGGTTGCAGATGCATTTCCCCAGAGGTTGAGGGAAGTACTATGTAAACACTTTTTCTTCTAACTTATTTTACCTGAAAGGCGTACATGAAAAGAGGGAACTGAAATTACATTTTTACTTTGATAATTTGGGAGAAGGAGCAATCTACAAGTGGACCTCAGAAAATTTGTGGAATTTAAAAAAAGGTCATGGGGCTTTTCCAGTTTTCCTGTAGGAGCCAAAGAGATGAGTTGGCAGGCTGGATATGAGAGTGGACTCCATTACGGGAGCACAGTTGCGAGGACAGTACGGGATGAGCAGTGTCTCACTCTGTTAGAATAAGATGACTTGAGGCCGAGCCTACATGAGGGCCGCACAAAGAAATGCTCAAGTAAGAGCATGGAGTTGAGGTTTTGTTTTTTGTTTTTTTGGTGATACATTTGGTGTAAGAAAGTTATCTTTTAAACTTTGTGGTCATTTTCATTATTTAAAAAAGATTGAAGTTCATCTTCGGATGGTGTAGGAATTGCTACAGAGAACATTCTGGTGATGCACGTTTGTATAGTTGTTAAGTGTATCTACAGTATTGATTCTCTGAAGTAGAGAGCTAGTCAAAAGGAATGGATATTTGGATAGATTACTTCTAAGTCCCCTGAACACAACTTTAACTCACCATATGTCAGCAATCTTTAAATTGTATACATCTATAGGGTAAAAAATACATTTTGTTCACTCAGACTAAAAAAATTTTTTTGCTGATCTTTTAAATTAACTTATTTTTATTGCAAATTTCCTGTTTGTATCCTTTAGACCAGTCAGTGGTTCTCAACTTTAAGGCCATAACCCATTAATATAGTCCTCATGTTGTGACGACCCCACAAACATAAAATTATTTTAACTGCTTCATAACTGTAATTTTGCTACTTTTATGAATTGGGCAACCCCTGTGAAAGGGTCAGTCAACCCTAAAAGGGCTCACAACCCACAGGTTGAGAATACTGCTTTAGACCAGTTTTTCAGTCCTAAGGTTCATGTTGGTACAAGGAAGTAAACCCTGCCTTTGCCTGTCTGTGTAGACTCGGGGTTGTAAGTATGTACTGACTGATGGTGGCACCCTCGCATTTTATACCAAATACACACCAAGAACTCCTTGCCAGGATCCAATTCCCACTGCCGGCAGCCCCGTAGCTCAGGATGGGATTGCCCCTGTGGGTTTCTGAGACTGACTCTACAGGGAAGAACACGCTCAGGGTATCTTAAACCAAAAGAAGAAAGAATTCAAGCCTCAAGTTGCATTATTAAAAGGTCCTGTGGACAAAATATGGAGTGATACAGGAAGTAAGCTTCAAAAGGGGAAAATACCCAGTCACTGTACCAAACAGAACTAGTCAGTGTGGAACCACTCCAGGAGGTAGCTTACGAGCAAGAGCCAGTGGTGTTAGAGGAAAAAGTTTGAAGCTGCATTGAAAGCATTAGCCAAAACGAAGCTTCTAGGAATTGATGGGATACCAATTGAAATGTTTCAACAAACTGATGAAGCATTGAAGGCAACTACTGGTCTACCCCAGGACATTTGGAAGACATGTAGTTGCCCAACTAATTTGAAGAGATTCATATTTGTACCAATTCCAAATGAAAGTGACCAAACAATGCTTAGATTATGGAGCATAGTACCACATGCAAGTAAAATTTTCCTGAAGATCATTCACCGACAGCCATAGCAGCACATTGACAGGGAAGCTGCCAGAGGTTTAGGCCAGATTCAAAAGTTGACATGGAATAAGTGATACTAGTAATGTCGATGCGTCATAGCTGAAAGAGAATACCAGAAGTTTGTGTTCTATTGATAATTCCCAAGATAGCCAAGTGTGTTATCTTGAGAAGAATGCGACCTCAGAACACCTTCAGACGACTGAAAAGCAAAGATGTTACTCTTGAGAACTAAGGTGTGCGTGACTCCAAGCCCTGGTATTTTTAATTGCATCATATGCATGTGAAAGTTGGACACTGAATAAAGATGACCGAGGAATTGATGCATTTTTGAATTGCAAGTGGGTGCTCAAAAAGAACCCCGGGATTTTTTCAAAGCTATGTATTTTAATTTTTTTTTCTTCCGCAAAACAACCTGATCACCTTCAAAGTACTCTCCATTACACTTGATACATTTGTCAGATCTGTGATTCCATTCTTAGAAGCATTTTTCAGACTCATCTATCTGTTTGAATGGATGACAGCACTGCCCTAGTTTTTTTCTTCACTTTCATGTCATCAAGTCACTGTCCCTCTGCATTCTCAGTAACAAACAAAAAAACTCACACAGAGCAAGTTCAGCTATATAAGGAGTGTGCAGTGAGATTGGCATGCTGTTTTTTTTGTCCCAAGCAGGCACACTGAGATGGCTCCTTGAGCAGGTGCATTGCTATCAGCAAAACCAGCCTCCCATCTGCCACAATTCAGGCCTTTTTTGGGTCATAACACTGTTAACCCCACCTTTTCAGAACCTGAAAATAGAAAGCTTGATTAACTGTCTGACCTGGTGGAATGAGCTCCAAATGCACAATCCCCCTCAGATTAAAAAAAAAAAAAGTGAGCAATCATCTTGATCTCCGATTTCACTAGACCTTTTTTTGGGTGATGGCATCTTCAACTGGGTTACTTTCAGGGTCATAAGCACCATGTCTTGGCACCAGTAATGACCTTGGGGTAAACATCTGGGTCTCTTTGGAGCCGTTCTTTAAGCTCTTTCGTGGTCAGTCAGAACCCGAGGCACAAATTTCACAGTGGCCCTCTCATCCCAAATCCATGAAAATTCACTGAACCGAGCTCTATAATAATCCAGATAACTTCTTTATCTCTTCAATGATCAGTGTTAGTCTTCGAGCACAAGTGCAGGCATTCTGTTAACATTTTCATCCGTTCAGAAAGTTGACAGGCATCCAGGAAAAAATGTGTCATCAAGTAACATTAAGCCTTTTTTGAAATGAAATCATTCATGCTCTTGAGTTTTGTAAGCTGTGTTTAACATCACAGATTCTGTGGTGACCCTGCTCCCCTCTTCCCTCCACTCCCAAGCAGGAAACAGAATTTCATACCCACATACTTTAAATCAGTTATCACAGAAAACAAGGGTTGATTGAAACTTTTATATGAAAAATTCACTGAGTGAAGACCTACAAGGTGACGCTGCTGGGTGCACTGAAGAGCAAATTGCTGCATGCTCGCTTAGCAGAGAAAACACATACTACGAAAGTGTCACTCTACCTGGCGCAATTCTAGTTTTGGGGTATTCCCTTGCATGATGCTGGAAAGAATATTAACAGTATATTTATAGCCTTACTAGAAAGACAAGGTGATCTGTCTTGGCATGCAGCCAGAGTACTCCTTGGAGGCAAAGTTGGTGAGACTTCATCTTACTTTGGACATGTCAGACTTGCTCCTCTAGAAGGACATCCTGCTTGGTACAGTGGAGGTGCAACAAAAATAAGGACCTCCTCAATGAGGTGGCGGACACTGGCTGCCACAGTGGCTCCGGCATAATTTGAGGAATAGTTTGAAGGAAGTGAAGGAACAGGCAGTGTTCATGTTGTGCTTAAGGTTGTTGTGGGTTGGAACTTACTCAACTTTGTAGAAAAAGCCACATTTTTCTCTTAGAAAGTGGTGGGTGGCTGTGACCTGCCGACCTTACAGTTGGCAGTTCATCTTGTGACCATTAAAGCACCAGGTATCTGGACTAATAGAGACAGTCTGCTGCTTTTGTAGGGCTTTTTCTTCATGAAATAAATTTTTTTCATTTGGAACTTTTTCTGCATTATAAAAATAGTTTAATGATAAGAAATGAATGTTTTCAAAGTGAGGATTATGTCCCCTCACCATTTATTGATTAATGAATAATTATGCACTTTCTTTTTAGTGTCTGTCATATTTAATTATGTCTACACGAGAGCTGAGTCTTGTTCTAGTCTACTGGCCCATTTGTTTTTGTTCTTGGTTGTCAGGTGGACACCGTAAGTCTTAATATAAAAATACTGCTTGGCCACGTGCTGAACCCAGAATCATTCCTGTGCTGGAGCTCATTGTGGCAGCCATTGTGTGTGCCCTCTGGGAAGATTTGCCAAACATGATGTTCTTTTCTAGTGATTGGTTTTTCTTGCTAATGTGTTCAAAGTTCAAAAGGTGAATACTCACTATTTCCAATGCTGAGAAGCATTCAGGATGTACTTCCTTCAAGAGTGGTTTGATCATTCTTCTGACAGTCCATGGTATAGTCAGTATTCTTCGCCAGCACCACAATTCAAGTAAATTTTCCAACCTTCCATTTTTATTGTTCAACTGTCACATGTCTGCGAACAATTGAAAATACTAGGGCTTAGGTTAAGTACACCACAGTCAACAAAGTAACACTTTCCCTTTTTGTTTGTTTGTTTGTTTTTTGTTTTGTGGGCATCACTGCCTCTGGTGGTCATGGGCACTACCCAGTCACCACTGGATTTGAACCACCAAGCCTGCGGGCTGCAGTTCTGCATTCAACCACTTACACCACCGGGCTCAGCCCAGTTTTTTGTTTGTTTGTTTGTTTTTGACACTTTCCCTTTTTTAGCACATTAAAGAGGTCTTTATAACAATTTTTCCCAGTGTTATAACATCATGAGATTCCTTTACTGTTGCTCCCACATGCATTGTTGTGGAGAGGAAAATCTTTGCTACTAGGCCACTAGGGAATTACTATCATGGTTATTAGTTATTGTTCCATGAACAATGAAATTTTTTTTTGGGGGGGAAGGGGGCATCACTGCTCTCCGGTGGTGGGAGTAGGAGGCCCAGCCCCACTGCTGGAATTGAAGCTCCGTCCCAGTGGGCTGCAGTCCCGCGCACAACCACTACGCCACCGGGGCTCAGCCCAAACAGTGAAGTTTTTGACAACCTCAATTTCTTCATCTTTTATTGTCTTATTGGTCCAGTTATGATGGTTTTTTGGTTTTGTTCAACTGCAATCCATTTTGAAGGCTGTAGTCTTTGACCATCTCTTAAGTGCTTCAAGTCAATGTCACATTTAGCAAGCAAAGTTGTGCCATCTCTGTATTTCAAGTGGTCAATCTTTCTGCGATCCTGGTGTTTTAGTTTCCTCTTGTAATCTGTTCCTCTTGTAATTACTTGCTAACCATATAGATTGAATAAGTAGTTGTACAACCCTGCCTCACATCTTTACTGATTTTATACCATTGTTCTATTTGAACAACTGTCTCTACATTTATGCACGCATTCTACGTGAATGCAAGTGTTCTGGAATTCCCATTCTTTGTAATGTTATCCCTTAAATTTATTATCAACCACATATATGAATGCCTTCACATATTAGGTAAACACTGCCTTCACATAATAGGTAAATTTTGGGGTATTCTCTTTTAGCCATGACCCAACTTAAGTCAACAGAGATATCTCTTTTTTTTTTTTGGGGGGGGGTGGCACATCACTGCCTCTGGTGGTGATATCTCTTTTTTAAAAAAATCATTTTAGCTGAGCCCCAGTAGCATAGTGGTTGAGTGCAGCACTGCGGCCAACTGGCTTGGCGGTTCAAACCCAGCAGCAGCAAGGCTGGGCCTCTCACTCCCACCAGAGGGCAGTAATGCCTAATAATAAATCATTTTACTGGGGATTCATGATAGCGCTTTTCACAATGTATACATATATTGTGCCAAGCACCTTCACATGCCTGCTGCTGTCATCATTCTCCAAATATCTGCTTTTCCACTTAAGCCCTTGATAGCAACTTCTCATCCTTTCTCCTCTACCCTGCTCCCTCCTCCCCTACCAACCTTCAGTACTTTTTGGTCATATCTTAACACTGCTCGATGTCTCTCCTCACCACTCCTCCAGTGCTGTCCTCCAGTGCTTGCCTAGACAGCTGAAAGTCACTACATCTGTCATGCTCTTTTGAGAACACACATCCATCTCCTTGTTGTTATGTGCCTTTGAGTCAGTTCCGATCTGTAGTGATCTTATGCACAAGCGAGTGAAACACTGCCCCATCCAAGTGCCATTCTCACAGTTGCTCTTGTAAAACACTGTCATTTCATCTTGTTAAAGGCTTTCCTGACTTTCATTGCCCCT
>PVJH01017070.1:0-48850 GCA_004026705.1 Nesogale talazaci
AATTTATAGATTGGTATATATACGTGGGCTAATATCAGACTTATGGACTTAATCTGAACAGAACTGGGATGTTTCCTCAATAGTTCTTGTATATAAAACTCTCTCTTATACATATCATAGAGTCTCTGGGTTTGTTTCTCTAGACAACCCAGAGTAACACAGATTCCTAACTTCAATATTAACTAATAGGAAAGTATTTATTTATTGTAGTGGTTAAATTTTGAAATAATATCATTAATTATTATCAAGTATTTAGTGTATAGAATTTGATAAGAAATTAAGTCAAACACATGAATTTAGTGTTAATAATATTCTGGTTGGGAGGAGGAAAATCAAGGGCTCAAGTAGAAATAAAATGTGTTAAGCATGATGATGGCAACAAATGTACAAATGTGCTGGACACAGAGATGTATCAATTACATGTATCAGTAGTGGTAAGAGTTGTATGAGCCTTCAATAAAATGATTTAAAGAAGAGAAATATGTACATTCTTGTTCATGAGTACAATATTAATGTAATACTTATAGTGAAATGTGTAAAGATCCAGAGTTAAAAAAAAACATAAAGGAAGTACATGCTCAGCGTATCTTAAAGCCAAAGAAGAATGCTGTGTTGATAGTTGATATTATTGATCCTATTGCCAAAATAATATTGGGCTATTATTACATAACTTAACCAATGAAGAGCACATCTAGCATAAAAGGAATTGCCTGCTCTGACAGTTAATAGTACCATGTCCTATGATTAACTTCACTGAAAAAGTACATTTCAACTGATTTACTTTCACTAAAGGTCCAACCTTTTCAATAGTTCATCTGTCAATCACCATGTTAAACAAACTGCTATATCCAATTGGGTTGTTTTCTCTGGATGAGAGAATGTGAAATGACTACTAAATTGAAGAAAAGGGTTGTGTCCTTTCATTTGACTTATTACTCAATATATATGGTAGTCAAATATCCCAAGAAAATGGGCTATAAAAGAACTCACTATTAACATTTGGAGAAGACTCATTAGCCATCTTCAATGTGCAAATTCCACAACCTTATATTGCCAAAAATGAAGATGAATTGAAGCCCTTAAGGAAGGCCAAAGCAACAGATTTGAGTATTACTTATATGTAAATGAGAAAAGGAAACACAAAATTTTCACATTTGAACCAAAAGAATAATATTATGAAAAAACAGAGGAAAAACTAAAATGATTTCATTCTACTTGAATCAGTAATTAGCAACCAGTGAAAATATAAAACATAATTTACGTTGGGCAAATCTGCTGCAATAGACCTCTTCACATTGTTAAAACACACGGAACTCATGACTTACTCTGAGGTTAACCGATGACATGGTTATTTCCAAGTGTGGCACATGTATGTGAAAGCAAGAAAATGAATGAAGAGTATTGAAGAAGATTATATGCATTTGAATTATGGTGTTGGTGAAAAATAGGAAATATACCATGGACTAGTTCTGATGGCACAGGGTTATAACTTGGGCTGTGATTCAAGCCATTCAGCAATTCAAAACCACCTGTCACTCTCCAGGAGAAAGACAAAGCTCTCTACTCCCAAAGATGATCTCAGGAACTCACCAGAGCAGTTTCTACCCTGTCCTATAGCGTCACTCTGGGTCGGCATTGACTACATGGCAGTGAGCTTTTATCAGAACAAACAAGTCTGTCCAAAACACGAGGTGTAAGATATTTTCTCTCAGGTGATCAGGACGGGACGCATTCCAGGAAAATGACTCCTACTTGACAAGGAGAGATTCAACAAAAAGGGAAAGACTCAACGAGGTGGATTACACCCATCAGTGGCTACACCCATGGTCTCAGGTATAGCAATCATCTTTGAGGGGGTGCAGGCCAGTCAGTGTCTCTTTCTAGGGTCATTGTGAGTCAGAGCTGGCTCAAAGGCCCCTAACAAGAACATCAGCAACTTGCATAGCCTGTGACCATTTGGAACTGGCTTGATGGTAATTGACTGCAATAATGGAACTAATTGCATGTTCTACACATGTACTTGTATATACATATACATTTCAAAATATCTTTAATTTCCACCACTCTCATCCCTTACTTAATATAAAAGACGGTGCATTAATATTCTATCTTCTCTAAGAAAATTGTTAGGGTGTTGTGGATTGCATGCAGGAAAATTGTATTATGTTAGGCAGAAACATCCTCCCTGCTTATTGGCTTTACTTGAAGAATATGGTATATGTAAAGAGGTACATGTGAGCACTACTTAACAAGGTGTGAATTTGGCATATCAACTTCACTATGCTGTTTCTTGCTTGTTAGATTCTACTTTTATGAGGTCATGTGATTAAATCAATTGTTTTTAAGTAATTTCATTGGACTAAACCCATTCTTTTGAAGTTCACATGCACAAAAAGAGAATTCTTGATAGGTTATATTCTGCCTGCAGTCTCCAAATAGACATTTTCCCAAGAATCTTGTACTTTTCCCATCAGGAGGCTTATGCATTTGGGACAAAAGATTCCAGGATTCTCCAGCCAACCTGTCACCTGACTTACAAATTTTGGATTTGACAGGCTCTGTCACTCTCTGACTTCATTTCTTAAGGTAAATTGCTGTTTCTTCTTCATGTTTCCTCCAGTTTCCCAGGAAAACCCAAGTCCATGGCACTGGCAGCATTAGCCCATTTCATAAAGTCACTGTTTTAATAGTTATGTGAAATAAAGCATGTTATAAAACATGATGAAAATAATTTCACAGCACATTTATATTATCAATTTTTAACTAACCAGGCAAAAAGCTACTTCTTAAAATTGTGTCCCTTGTGACAATCCCAATATTAACATTCTGTATAACTTCCAATAACTAAAGCTCCCTAATCTAATGTTTATAATTGCTAAGCAATCAGCCAGGTTGCAAAATTTTAGCATATTTTTTCCTGGAGTAATTGCTTTATAATACAGCTTTATAATAGTATATTTCATTTACCCACTAGATCACTAATTACTTTTTTGAATATATATATAGATAGATAGATAGATAGATAGACAGAGAGATAGATATAGATATAGATATATGCCCTAACAGAAAGCAAGGCAATACTTGGCATATAATGCACACCTGCAAATTAAAGCTGCATATATGAATACAAAAATGAACCCTTTTAGCCCTTAGGCATAATATTTGATGTGGAGGCATTATAAACTCAAACCCACTATTCTATGAAACTAATAGAAATGAATTCAGATTATATGATATTTATTACAGAGTGTAGAAAATTAGTCATTGTTCTTAGAAATATTCTAGGTTAAGCATTGCATTTTAACTTAACCATAAAATATTTAACTGAATTGTATGTCTCAAAAGTATTTTCCACATCCTGGCCCACCTGACATTTTTCATAGCTACTAATCACAGCCACTACTACCCAATGCCAAGACCAGGGCTTAGGTACTCTGAAAAAAAAAACAAGGAATGGAAAAACAAAGAAAAATGTGTGCATATATTAATCAGTCAGCCACTTACCAACTAACATTAATTGACAGTTATTTTTAGCCAAATATTGTTAAGCCCTGTGCTCACAAGGTAGTTTACAAAGAAAGACACACACTACAAGGGGTTAACTGTTCCAACTCAGAGTATCAAATATTATTTTTACTCTGATCATACCAGAATCTCTTCCTCCCTTCCATCCCTCTGTCTGGAACTTTCAATGTTTATGCTGTTGAATTATTTCCTGCCATAGCTAATAAACAATACATTGGCTTCATAAATGAACTCCCATTTTAATTCTGGGAGACCAAAGTGATTTTTCCTGGAGAATTGCACTTCTAATGAATAGCAACTGCATTTTCTTGAAGTGCAGATTCAAACTCTTAAAGTTATAATTAATTCTCCTTTTCCTCACATGCTCTCAGTACATCAGCAAATTTACTCCCTTACAAGTAAAGACATCCCAAGTCTGATGACCCTTCATGATTAAGACCAGAATCTGCTGGCATATGCCCCATGAGACATCCCCTACATCAGTCCATTAGTATTCCATATAGTGTCTCTACTTTGTTTCTTTGCCCACTAACTACTTATTCTCCACAAAGCAAACAGGAATGCCAATCTGAAACATGGTACTGCATTTGTTTCAATGGTTTCACATTTAATTCTATTCAAAATATAAATATTTGACAATGATGTGGAAGAATTTTGTTACTTGAGTGCTTCTAGGACTCCTCTCTTCTTTGAGTCCACTCTGGCTGTCACCACATATACTTTGCTCAGTTTCCAAGATAATCTTCCTTCAGAGGTTTAGTACTTGAATTTTCTTCTACCTACAGAATTATTTCCCCAGGAATCAAAAATACCCCCTTCTCTTCTTCAAATATCTCTTTAAGTACCACAATATCAGCGACGTCCAGATTGAGTGTTCTATAATGACGCAAACATGAGCTCCATGCCCAATAGCAGTCTACTTCCTATACTCCAAGTTTTGCTTTGTTTTTCTAGATAACATTGATCACTAATAGACTTAATAGTTTAAAAATATGCTACAAAATCATAGAAGCCATCTTTAAACAAGAATATAAGAATGTGTGAGGTTTTTGTTTGTTGACATGTCTTTCATCAACTCTGAAAGGGCAATTTCAGAGTTGTGTCAATGTGGTAAATTTCCCAAGTAAAGGCTCTTTGAACAAAATAGCAATCAAGTGCATTATCATATGGCAAAAAGAAAATCATCAAAATGATGTTCTTGACCTTTTTATTATCAATGCAATTTTGACTTTATGAAAACTCCTTCATAATGAGTACCTTTGATTCTTCTGTGACCTTTGAGAAAATGTATCAAGATGATAGCATTGAAATTCCCAAATACTCTTTCCATAATATTTCATGCTGGTTTCTCTGCTTTGAAGATGGTACTGTTTTTATTGCACCTACATTTCTGTATCATCTTGGGAAATCCAAAATTCATCCTCTGTTAGAACTCATTCAATAAGATTCTCTTCATTATATATTTCCTTGTCCAAAATATTGAAATGGAGAGATCAATTCTTTATCTTTCCAACACTTTGGGCACCCTAATACCAAAACTTGCCAAGAGCTTCACATAAAATTGAAAATGCCCAGTCATGTGATATTCCATTATCAACTACTATTGCATCAATGAAAACCTTCTGGTCTTCTTCCACTGGTCTCTAGACTTTAGCTACAGGTTGATGGAAATCTATCTGTCCAGATTGACAGATTGTCCAGATTGAGACTCTTTTCTCTCTTGGCTCAACTTTGAATTCTTATATTTTCTTAAAAGGTTTACTTTAAAATAAGCATTGTTTTATGTTGGGCTGTATTTCTGTAAACTTATTCTGGAGTTTTGATCATTTGGAATTGTTTTCACTTGAATTTTGTACTAGCTCAGACCTCAAATTTGTTGAATTTTTTCCAGGAAAAATGTCACCTTGTTTTCTTCCTCTATAGACAATCTAATGAAACTAAGAAAAGCACACTGCTGTGAGAGCCATTGTACAGTCATTGATGATGAAGATGTACTTAAGCATTATTTTTGAAAAAAAAACTGTGCCTGTATGAAGTAGTAGTATAATTAAAAAATTAAACCTATATTTATATTTTATAATTACAAAATGTGCCTTCATTTTCTGTCTTACCCTTTTCCCGATCTCTCAAAAGGATAATCGCCAAAAGGAAAAGACCCTTTTAGTGATATTTAGCTAACAAGCACCTGCCCAGAGTACTGTCTGCAAAATGTACATTTTAGAAGATATTTGCTTAACAACAGTGATCGTTACACTATCTGTTGCCAGACTTTTAAGAGTAAAGAGGTGGAGTCTAGCTTGTCAATTGGGTCATAGCTTGAGGACCTAATTCAGAAGAACTAAGGAGATAAATAGCTTGCCAGAGGTGGGCCACACGCTTACTCCCTGGAAGTCATTTCTGCTGACAAGATACACAGAGCTGTGCTGGTGCTCTGGAGTTGGAGAAGCCACATAGAGACCCCTGCCAGTGCTGAAATGCTACACCACCTCTGGATCCACAACGCTTTACACCCACTGGTGTGTGATCTCCTTGCATTTGGCATCGTTACATGTGTTTCATGAGTCTGAAAAGAAATTATAGATTGGAATCAGACCTATAGGCTAGTATTAGAGTTATGGAATTGATCTGTACTGGCTGCTTTCTCAATATACAATTGCTCTTCTATAGAAAGGTCTTCCTTCTACACATATGAATGTCTCTGCATTTGTTTTTATAGTCAACCCAGACAAACAGTGAATAAATACCCATATACTACTTTAAAAACAAAGTAACATGAATGAATCCATAAGTGATATTTGGGAAAAAAAACAAAACGAGTCATTGGATAACACAAAAGTTTAATAACCTTGACTGCTAGTCAAAGTTTTGTCATTTCAATTCACTAAGAGCTTCCTCCAAAGGAAGACCTGTGAATCAGCATCCCAAATTAAATTTTTAAAGATCTATGTAGCACAATTCTATTCTGGCATAAACATGGTTGCGATGAGGCAGAATCAACTAAATGATGATATGTTTCATGAACCACTATTCTCAGCACTTTCTGTATAGTAACTTGTTATATCTAAGAGGTAGATATTTAAATTTAATCCATTTTATAGATGAAGAAACTGAGATACAAGAAGTTAAGTATAATATGTATCTAGAAATTTCAGGAGGCAGAATTCAACCTGAGGCAAGTGATCTTCAAAAATGACAATAGTCACTCAAAACAGGAAGAATGAAGAAAATAATTCCTAAGTATCCAAGCAATTTTTAAGTCCTTTCAGATTTGTGAGACACCCCACAAAGGTCTAATATAAGCTCTGATATATATGTGCAAGTAATAAAATTGCCATTTTAGTAGTTAAACCCCATATCAACAGTATCATTTTGTGGCACTCGGGGAGGGAGGAGTAATAATTTGCCACTGGAAGCAGGTATTGATGACAAACTAATTTTGTACATGGGCTAAGTTGGCATGTTAGAAAGTCCTGAGTTAATGCAGAACCACTTCATCGCCTGCCAGGAGAAAAACATTTTCCTACTAAATACATACATAAGTACTGTTAAAACAAACAAAAAAAATAGAAAACAAGAGTCCATAGGTGCTGCAAAAGGTTAGTAATTGACTTCAAACAAAAATTCAGCAATTTGCCTCCACCAAGAATTTTCTCAAAGAAAAGCATGTGGGTGGACTTCCAAAAATGAAATCATGGAAGATTCTGTGGGGCACACTTCTGTTCAGGCACAGGCATGGTCGCCTTGAGTTAGCATCCACTCAGTGGTCACTTTTTTAGTCAGTCACTATTCTACTCACTATCTATCTGCTAACTCATCGAATCAAAGAGAGAGCGATCTTAGGAGTGAACTTGCAAGGACCACCTTGTTTCTACCTGGATGTTTTCTGCTTGAGTCATTAAAGTAGATTCATGCCACAATTGGATCTGAGACTAATTTCTGCCACTCTAACTTGTGGCCATGAAATACAAGTAAATCCATTTGCTCCATTTTATTATGAAAGAAGTTTCTATTACTTACACATATGTCTTGTTCTTAGTAAAACCAATAGATGGTAGCTTTCTATTTTCATAAACATATTTCTAGTTTGAATGCAAAGTACATGGAAGAGAAATTCTTGGTATGGAAAGAAGTTAGAGTTTTCTGATTTTGCAATGAGGGGAAAAAGGAAGTTTCTTAGTATGATATGAACTCTCTTCAGAAAAATAAATAGAAAACAGAAGGAATGCTGTCTTCAACAACTAGTGATTTTGTTTAGCAACTCAACACGCATCTGCATTGCTTCTACTTGACCTTAGCCCCTTAGCTCACTAAGTTTACTGGGCTGGCAAAACTTACCAGGCCTCATATTAGGTCTCCATGTAATTTATTTCCACCACCACAAGAGTGCTATGCACTTTCTCAGCATTATTAAAAAGCTATCCAAACTTTGTGGAGGGTCAAAGGCCCTCATTTGTATACTTCTATTCCCAGCCTAAGGAAATCACTGAACTTCAGTCTATCTTCCATTGTGTAACATCAACTGGGCATGAAGTTGGAGGGCAGCCCTGAATACTGCTAAAAAAGCACTTGTACTTTTATATAACACCTTGCTACGATTTTGGATAATTCTCACAGAAAGCCCAGCTTTATCCTGATGACTCTATTAAATGCTGACCCTTATTTTACTGAATAGACTCCCAGCTTTCCACATACAAAAAAGGAGTCGTTCTAGTATTTAATATATAACTGAGTAGTTTAACCCACAACCTACATCCAGAAGTTCTAATAGTTCTGTACTTGGGATGATTGTCAACATTTTAAACCATCAGGATAATTTGTAGCTATTTCTTTCCCAATTCTGTACCCTTTCCCACACCAATACTCCAAAATCTCGCCCCCAAAATAAACCATTGTCATCTTATAAATTCTTATCAATAGAGATCTTATAAAGGTGTTTTCAGATTAAATGATAACAGTATCAGACAGCCTTTTTTTTCTTTGAAGAAGTGACTTGTAGGTTTGAACTACTGACCTTGAGGAGAACTGCCAATTTCTTAACCCACAGTGCAAGCAGGAATCCTTCAAAATCCGCTGCCTATGACATTAGCTATGATTTTCAGCAATTGCTCATGTTCCATGCAAATTTTAAATGGTGATGTCAAAAGTAATTTCAAAAGAAGTGAAAAAGCTTTGGCATAAGCAATATTTATTTGTATAGTACCTAAAGAAAGATTGATTTTCGTATTGTTTTCATCTTAATCCCTCAAATAAGGAATTCTGTTGCTTTGCTATTACGCATCATTGAACTGGTTCGTTTTCAGGTCAACACTAACACCACAAGACAACAAAAACAGTGCTATGCCCGGTGTCATCCTCTCAGCTGTTGCTACGCTTGAGCCCATTGTACCAGCCTCTCCTGTTTTTTATCGACACTCCACTTTATCAATTATGAAGTTCTCTCCATCCCTCTTAATGACACGTCCAAAGTATGTGAAATAAAGTGCCACTCTACTGGCTTCTAAGAAATATTTCGACATATTTCTTTCAAGAGTTTGTTCATTCCTCTGACAGTTTATTGTATAGTTAATACTCATATAATGCCATAATTCAAAAGCATCAATCCTTCTTCAGTCTTTCATAATTAATGACCAGATTTCCCATGGCTATAAAATAATTAAAAATGCCATGGCATGGGTCAGGCAAGTATGAGTCTGCAAAGTGCTAGATATCTTAGCTTTTTAATACTATAATTAAAGAGGTATTTTGCAGCAGATTTGCCCAATTATACCATTTTATGAATATTTGTATGCATAGTCTGTGTTTATTAAAGCATAATTATCTCTTTATAAAGATAGTAATATAATATAGGAATTCTTATGAATTTTGCTTTACTTACTAATTTTATAGAAATCATATTATTCTGTATATATGCATAGAGTATCATTTGAAAATAATAGTACAAGGAGTTTTTTCTGGAGTGTGAATTGGGTAATGGAATTGTCATTCTGTATAGCAACGATGCAAAAAGTTAAAATTTTGTATCTCTGTGCCATTCAAGAATAAAATCAGAGAGTCATAATCTTCCGGGTTATGTGACTAATTCCTCTTACCCAAGGATTCAATCTACTGTGAAAGAAAAGCCATCATCTCTTGGCATCCACATTGACAGTAACTAGAGGATGAACGGGAAGCTAGGTGGGGCAGTTTACACTATATGTACATTGTGTTTTCATTTATATTTTATAATTTTCTTCAATGCTTATTCTCATGATTAATCTGTTAAAGGACAGTGAAGCCATATAACAGCGCAAAAATCCATAAAATAAACACTAAATACAGTGCAGTGAATTGCTTAAAATGGTCCTTCTAGCTGTAGTTTTCGTTTTATGATGTATTGTAAATCTAAGTCTCTCTACCTGTGGTTATGGACCCATTTAGTATTACTTTTCTCATTCTAATGAGACAGGACTTAGCATGTATCTTGGGTTACTGATTATTAGAGAATATAAACCATCTCGTCACCCTAAATTTTATCAGTATATTCTACATTCAATATATAGGCAGGTTCTGAAAATGTCCCTCTCTTACAATGAAACATGCATCTGGCTCATTATTCTCTGATTGCTGGTTCTTGGAACTTGAGCCAGAAACCCATAGTCTGATCTACATTATCAGTTTGCAAAGTTCCATGGGCCACCAGCCTATGATCTAACTTGCTAAATTGTGATTACCAACAGCTCTAAATAGCTGAGTGAGGACAATCTTCCAGAATTATTTCTAATCCGCAAACTTAAGATTTCCAGCCTCTGTAGTCATGTGAGTCTTATATTGGCTGTTTATGAATTTTATTAATCTTTGTAGAGTATTATGAAACCCTAAGATAGGAGGGATTCTACTTATGGGATGATGAGCAGTTTATATTCCAGATACTAGAGTGGTATCTCAAAGTGGAAAAAACTGGACACTTGAGATCTGTAACCTTACCTTTATAGGGGACAGCCTGAGCTGAGACCTCTGAAAGAATTTATTTCTATGTTGAGTCTATGGGAGAGTGCAGGAGAGTTTTGAATCAAATCCTCAAAATCACCTATATGCTATACCAGAGCTCATACAAACCTCAAGGAAAACAAGACTCTTAAACTTAGCTTCCCATCATGTTCCCCACAGGGACAACCTCAACTGTTCTATGTAGCCTAAAGGAGGAGAGAATTTCTCAATAAAATAAATAAAACTTAAAACTGTGGCAGGGGAGGATGTGCGTGAAAGACATTTGACTTTAAGATTGTTGTGGAATTCACGGTGGAATCAAAATGAGAAGGACTGACCCAGAAAAGAATTCTGAGACAGAGTTTTCAAAAGCATATGATCAATATATTTCAGGGGGGAAAATGGTAGAAAGCAGTGAACAGGGAGCTTGGGTTTTAAGCTATCTGGAACTGCATTCTGAAAAATAATTTAAATAATTATTCATAAAAGAGTAGAATAACTTCAATGAAAACTATAGAGAAATAGGAAGAAACAGTTATATTTAGAGAGCAGTAGATTCAGATCATAACATACATAAAGAAGTGATACAGAAATTTTACAATAAGAACAATAAGAAATTTTATTTCAAGCTGGAAAGTTAGAGCAAAGCACAGAAATACCATCTCATAGCACCTGTGTTTTGTTTCTTTGAGCTAATTTGTTTAGTTCATTTCAATCCTAAACTTTGTTGATTGAATTCCAACAAAAAATAAGGATGTACATTTCCAGTTAATACAATTTTATATGTTAGTACTCAATGTTATAATTTTAAATGTTGGGTTAACTTACTATGTTCTAAAAATAGGGTGTTAAATTATCATGTTTTAAATACTTTGTGTTACCTTTTGTTATTTAAAGATAGAAAGATTTTGTTAAAGTGAATACCACTTCTCTGAGCCCTGATGTGTCATCGTTAGGTACTTTGCTGCTAACCAAAAAGTTAATGGTTCAAACCGGGGGTGGGAGTCAAAGAATTTAGCAACTGGCTGGCTGCCCTCATGGTGGTTTAAGTATATTTTTAAAGCATAACAAAAAGTTTATCATTAATATTATCATTAATAATATAATTAATATTTAAATTAGAACAGTAAAAGAGATAAAAACTACATCATAAGAATTTTAAAATATCAGTGAAAAATATTAACTATACCTAACAAAAGCAATTAAATTATTTTAATATATTTCCAAGTTCCTTGTGATGGCATCCTCCCTTACAGTTATCTTCACTTTTTCATCAGTTGTGCAGTTTATTCTTCACCATCTTTTCACTGCAGGCACAGCATCCCCTTCCTTTAGAGGTTCGTCAATTAGATACAAACCATTGTGTTTGATTTATTAGAAACAGACAGCTTTTCTTCTTTGAACATGCTATTGTCATCTTTAAAAATACCCCTTTCTAAGCTTTTGCTGATCATAAAGCAATTATTCTGACAATGATTTTAGTCCTTTGAACACTGTGGCAGTCACCTAAACTGTTGTCAATTTGAGGATTAAGAGGGTAGGCGTAGAGTCTAGCCAGTCAATCTGAAGATAGCAAATGAGACCTCTGTGTGGGCATGGTTTTCTACTGGGAATTCTGGGAAATCTGGCTGTATTTCCCTCTTGGAGATGAAAGCCTTACTACTACCTTTCTGGGAGAGATTGCAGCTGACAAGATACATGGAAGTGTGCTCACAAACCCTGAGCCCTGTGCACTGGAGAAGCCACTGGGAGATCCCTGCCAGCAATGAGATGCTTCTACTCCACTAGACACACAAGACTCTGCATCCACTGGCCTGTGATTGTCCTGGTGTCATTGCATGTGCTTTGTGAGTCTGAAGAGGGCTGATAGATTGATATCAGATCTATGGGCTAATATCAGACTTATGACCTTGGACTGGACTGGGCTCGGATGTTTTTGCAATGTTCTATTGCTCTTGTATATAAACTTCCCCTTTATATACATATATGTCTATGAATTTGTTTCTCTAGTCTACCTGGACTAACGCAAATGCTTTCAAAGTTTGCAGAATTGATAATAGCTAGTGGGAATTTGGGGCATAACACAGGCTAAAATGAATGACAGAGCGTCACACTCCACTTGTTTGACACCTTTTCTTTTATATTATATGCTTATTTTCTGAAAATAAAAATGTAGTATTCCATCAAAAATTTAAGGAGTTTTTATGAACCAAATAAATAATATTACAAGCAGAGTTCTTTTACTTGTTATACCTATGGACAGAATGAATATTATTATGGGAACTTTGAATAGACTATTGCACAGATGAATATTAAAAAAAGAGAAAGGGTTTACAGTGTTACAGGAAATGGAAGGAAAGGGATGGGAGCTAGGGGGGAAAGGGGAGTTTGGGAGTAAGTAGAGAAGGCAACAGCGGTGAGAGAGCACGTGACTGAGCACCTCACTTTGCGGCGGGTCAACCAGGAGCGGAGGAAATGCTCCAGGATGATGTGGTGGTGATCTTACAACTCCCTCTTGACACGTTTGAACGCTTGAACTATTCACTCCTAGGCTACATAAATAATTTTCCAATAAAATTGTTGGAAAAAAGAGAGGAAGGAAAGTTAACTTCGGATTTCCAATTGGAAATGACTTTCTAGCGCCATGTTAACATCCAGTTCTTTGAACTCAGTGTAACTTAGGTATTACTTATGACGGCCCAGTGGAGTTTGGCCGAATCCCACTACTGGTTCACACCTACCCGCCGCTCCCTAGGGGTCACACGCAGCAGTCTGCTTCTATAGTACCTATGACATTAGCTCCCATATGGGGCTCTTCTATTCTGTCTTCTAGGTCAGTTATGAGAACAGACTGGAAGCAGCAGACCTGGTTTTGCTAAAACTCAAATTGAAATGCATTGAATTCCTTGTTAAAAATATATAGTATAGTGATAAAATATTAATATTAATTTTAAAATGATTCATTTTAAAAATAACCTTTCTTTTTATGTTTGTATTTTTGAACAGTACTTTCACATTTAAACATTTTATGGACAAAGAGTCTCAACTGATAGCATATGCTTTTAATTATATTTTTTTAATGTGTGTAGCATCACTGCCCTGGTGGGAGTAGGAAACCCAACCTTGCTCCTGGAGGGCTGCTGCTGCATTTGTACTGTCAACCCTGTGGGCCTCAGTCCCACACATAACCACTACACCACCAGGACTCAGCCCAAGTTATATTCTTAGTAAATAGTTGACAAAACAGCTTGCCACATAATGATCGCATCATTTGAATTCATTTACATTTCAAATCTCATCTTACTTATCAGCAGATTTGAAGAATCTCATCACGGTCCTTCCTTCCGCTACTCCATGAGGCTTGCTGGGCGCAAAATTTTCCCAGTTTCCTTTTACCTTTTGGGCCATGTGTTTTGTTTTGTTGTTTAGATTCCTTTAATAATCGCTCCCAATCTGCCCAACAGCTGAGTTTTTGTGACCCAGGTTTTCAACCTTGCATCTCTTCACTTTTCTACCTTCAATTATGTTATCAAGGCTCATGACACTAATGCAGTCCATCCACTTGTCAATTTTATACTTTCCCCACTTATCTTGACATCTCTCATGACAACTAAACATCCTTTTGCCCCTCAATTTACCATTTTCCAAACTGAGCTCACAATCACTGTCCCCAAAATCGCACATTCCTATGGTTTCAATATAAATCCAAGATTGCTCCATCTTTCTGACAGCTCAGAGAGGTGTTTAGAATTTTTCCCCTCATACATCTCATATACCATCTCTCGTACTTCACCAATATTGTACGCATTAAGTTTTCAAAAGAGACCTAGAATTGTACTGCCCTTATTCCTCGCGAAGCTAGCACTTCAGCCCACATTTGTCGCTCCTCTAAGATATCACAAGCTTGTCCCCTTATGCCTGCTGCAGTCCTTTGTCCTCTTGTGTCCATTTCAACTCAACTGCCTGAGACATTGTGTCAAAAATAAGTTAAATTTCACTTCTCTGTTCAAAAGCCCCCAAGCCTACTAAAAGCACTCGAAGTAACATATCAACATGGTTAAACAAAAGAAGGAAAATGCCCTGCATTTATCTAAGAAAACCCTGCCTGCCATACCCACAAATCTTATTTTTCAGAAAGCCACATAAGAAATATATTAATATAAAAGCATTAATATGTTGTGCATATACATATATAAATATATTCCATAAATATTTATTCACAATTATATGCCTAAGTATCTTCATCAGAAAATGATTTTCCATGTTTAAACCACAGGGAATATCCTTTAATTAAATAAATAATTGTTCTTCTATAACAAAAAATTACAATGCTTGTCATTTTAAAAAACATGAGATTGGGGAAAAACTTTGTATTGTAGATGCAGGTGAGCAATTGAATGTTTCGCATATTGTCCTCATTTATAAGCAGCACAGTGTGATCATAATGCCTTGATTATTATTCTTCATCATAAATATGACATGGATCATAAACATGTGTGTGCACATACATATGTATACATATATGCAAATATACATTATGTGCATGTGTGTGTGTCCTTGCATATTTAAACAAAGAATGAAAAAGGGAGAAAAAGAGGGAATTTCCCCAATTATCTATAAAAAATATTCAGAGTAACTGCATTCAAATGGTGGGTTTATAGCTATCAGGCAATTTGCCAGTAGATATTTGTATTTCCTACTTTTTTTTAGCTATAAATATAAAGATTATGATACTAGTAGTTTCTTCACATGACTGATGCATACATACATTCCTCCAATTATAATGTAAGTGTTTTTACCTAGCAGTATTCACTCAATTGGAATAAAATATTTCACAAAATATTTCAACACTTTACCAGGAGTAGGTGCACTTTTTATTCCTTTCTCCCTTTTAAAAACTTTACTGTTTGAAATGCTGAGAAGAATTATATGGGAAATAATAAGCCTGAACTTGTTTTTCTGGAGTTTGGTGCTGAATATCAAATCATGTCACAATTTCATGACATCTCATTTCAAATATTCTTCCAAAATTTTACCTAAACTTGAGGAAGAAAAGTAATTTAGATCTTATTAGAAATATCTGTAGTGATATTATAAAATTCAAAAATAAAAAATTGACTTTTGAGTATGCAAAGATATATTTAATTCAATGTATTTTAAAACAACTCTTTAAAGTATTTTTTAATTGAAATTATTCATTATTTTACATGGCTCTTTTCTAGACAAATATATGCCACTGTCTGAATATATGTTCTGTCCTTTTATTTTCCTTCAGGAATACTGAGACAAAAATAATTCATGTCTTTGGAGACGTTAAAATTATCTGCATTAAAAAATTATCTGCTTTAAAATCTTCATTTGCTCTTTAATAATGCCACTTACTTTTGTCTAGATGTTATTTTACAATACCTTATAGAACTACATGCTATTTTATGTCTTATTCATTTTCAAATTTCTTCTTTCATTTTTCACACTTGTAAGTCTCTTGCACGCTACCTCTTTGCTGATTTAGGCTCCTAATTTTAGGCATTATCTTTATATAATAATATTTTAATAGCACATATTTTCTATAAGGAGTATAAAACAGTTATAATAATGTCCCAAAGAAGTGCATTCTCAGGGGGAAAGTAGACAAAAATATTTCCCAAAGGAGATTACATTAGTTTAGAGACATATTCCTCCTGATTAACTGTTTTTCCCTTCTAGAAGCCCACGATATTGTGAAATTCACATTTATCAAGTGGATAACCTAAAGGTGATAGGCCGAGTAACTTGCAAAAAGTCATGAAGAACATGAGAGTGTAATCTCACCTCCATGTAGCATATAATAAAGTTACAATGGAATACAAATGTGAGGGGAAATGATTTCATTAGTCGTTGAAGTGTGGGTCAACACAAAGGTCTCAAATCCAATTTCTTCTAATTTTATAACACAAGTCACTCTAAAATCTCCTCGGAATATTATGACTGAAAAATGTGGTCAACTACAACCAAGTCTGCATCACCATAAGCAAAATAAAGTGCACAATAATCTTTTTTTTTATTACCTGAAGATTTCTCTTTCATTTTGGTTTCTAAAAATTCATTTTGCTATTTAAATTCAGCTATTGATTTTTTTAAATAAAAAAATCCTTAAAGAAATGTAATTGGAAAAGATCCCTAAGCAGGTATGACATAATTGAGCAAAGAAACATACAAACTATTTAAGATATACATAGTATCCCTTTAAAATATTTTATATATAATCAATTTCAGAAACACATGTGCACCTTTCACAGTCTGGCTGATCATATCTAATAAAATAAGCAATGTTTATAGACACACTCTTAAAAAAGACATCAGGGAAAATATTATTTGAAGGGAAAACATGAAACAATCTTATTCGATTTTTTTTTGTTTTATTCATATTTGATATTATTAGTTGGCAAATTTTACAATTGATTGGGGAAATACAAGTCGGCTGTTTTAGGAAAGCAAAACAAACATACTTGCTGGCTATATTTCTCATGTCACTTGATCAAAGTTCACAGCTTTGGAATTTGAACTCAAATGAATCTGACTCTGTGAAACACTTTGTATTCCTACTATTTCACACTGATTTTCTCATAAAGTAAACAAATACTTTTTGGGATATATAAGGTATTTTAATAATAAATCAAAATTCATAGAGATTGTGGAGAGTTAGAAACGTTGTTCTATTTTGTTTTTTCCAAACCATTTTATTGGGAACTAATAAAGATAGCATATAATCCCCTGGTTCAATCACATCCAGCAGTATTGTATACTTACTCTCACGGTCAGTTTCAACACATTCTCTTCTCTCTTGGACATCTTGACAGCAGCTCCTTTTAACTGCCCGACAAACCACGCCCATTGTAACCCTGGAAACATTAGTCGACTTGCTGTCCCTATAGATTCATTAGTCATGGGTTTCATATACTGTAAAACATATAACAAAAATTCAAGAGCTTCAGTCTCAATGACAAAACATATGAGATCAGTTACAATATAGAGAACGACAGCTACAACAAAAACAAAGAAAATGTTGAAAAGTAGATTGGGACCAAAGTGCACCAGAGGGGGTGTCAACTGACAAGGTTCTTAACCCTTGAAGTTAGGTTTGTTTTTTTGATCTCCAATAGTCATCTATCTCTCCAATGCATTCTGTTTGGTAACCAGTATCTGCCCATGCCTCTATTATGAGGAAATCATCAGAGGCTGATTTCCTATGTAGACACAAGAGTATGTTGGACTCCCAATGGCATCCATAGCTTCCTATAAACCATGTTGGTGTGTTTCTGCTATGTGGATTTAGTTGATGTCTCACTAGATAGCTACTTGTTTAGAAACAAGTCTTTAAGAACCAAGATGTTATTTTATTTGATAACCTGGTACCATCTAATTTCATCACCACACTTTGCTATAGCACTCATATCTTCTGTGTAACCCTTCCCAAGGGTGAGGAGGGAGCAGGGCCATGATGTAAGAACTAATTGTTCTTAAACTGGAGCTAAGTATTGGTGTGAGCCAAAAAGTCTTTCCTGGATCTATGTGCCTTGTCAGCCTTTGCTCACTGTCAAAACCTCTCTGTTAATTTATATTAGAGAGTCTTATCAAGCATCTCCCTGGGGCATAAAGATTTTCTGATAACATTGCCATTGATCACCCCCTGGTAGTAATATTTTGAAGAACTGTTGAGAAAGGTATATTGGGCCAAGGGAGATTGACTAGATATTGCACTGCCTGAATTATCCACTGAAACAGACTCAAAACTTTCGTGACTGAACACTATGGTAATTATATAATATATCAACTTGAGGATATATAAAAAAGGTACTGGAGGCATTCAATCAGTGAATCAGATCATAGCCTGATGGTATTTCCATGAGGACACGGCCTTTTCATTAGGTGAACCATGAGAACACACCACACCCCACACTTACTTCATCTTCCTCCTGGAAGACTCTGGTTGCTCCCAGAGCCCTGGAGATGTTACCATCATCTTTGGATGCACAAGTCTGTACCCACTGGCCTGTGATCTCGCTGCATTTGGTATCATTGCATGTGACTGCATGAATCTGAAGAAAGACTGGTGGACTAGTATTGGACTGATGAACTTGGATTGAATTGGGCTGTGATCTTATTTTGATAAATAACTTTCCTTGATATAAATTTCTTTCTTAAATATATATGAGTGTTTCTAGACTTGTTTCTGTAATCAAACTGGCCTAACACAGATTATATTTACACAAACAATGGGAGCTGTTTGTCAGGGAAATTTTCTTAAACAGTTTTATTGGGGGCTCTTACAGTTCTTATAACATTCAATACATCATTTGTATCAAGCATATTTGTACACATGTTGCCATATCCATTTCCATGTATTTTCTACTTGAGTCCTTTTTATAAGCTCCTCTTTCCCCCTCCTTTTTCTTTTATGCATCATTTTATTGGGGACTCATACACTTCCCCTCAGGATCCATACATACATCAATTTTATGAAGGCCACATTTGCAAACTTATTGCCATCATCACTCTCAAAACATCCCCCCTCCACTTATTTACAATAATGTCCACTTATTTACAATGATGTTAATGGAAAATATCAGATACAAGTTTTCTGGAATAATAGTAATCTTAATAGAGTATATAAGATATTGATATAGCTGAGCCCTGGTGGTGTAGTGGTTGTGCACGAGACTGAGGCCTACTGGGTTGGAGGTTCAATTCCAGCTCCCAGGAGCAAAGGCTGGGCCTCCTACTCCCACCATCTGAGGGCAGTGATGCCTAAAAAAAAAAAAGATATTTATGTAGTGAGTCCATTATCTGCCTCCTACTGACAGTTCAATAATCACGAAGCAACTGTCTAAACTTCCTCAAACATCGTGAATTTTCAATCTTTTAAAAAATAATTTATTGGGGGCTCCTACATCACTTTTCACAATAAATAAAAACATACATCGTGCCAAGCACCTTCACATGCCTGCTGCCATCAGGTTACAAGAGTGTCTGAAGGAGAGTACATATCACACAGTGGAGTTTCCACATTGGATTTCAGTAAAGCCGAATGCTGGAAGAAGAATGCCACACACACTGAAGATTTAAAATTCAATGTCCCAGCATTCCTCGGCACCCATCCTGGGTCCCCATAATGTGCCCAGAAACCCAGGCCTATGTGGCCCATTCAGTGCATACCAACAGGAAAACTCCCCACTAGAGGCCTCAAAGCATGTTCAGTAATTCTTTACCCCGCCTGGAGGTTGGTCCTCTCACTTTTCCTATTAACAACCATGAACTTGTGCTCCTCCAGATGTGTGTGCTCCTTTTCCTCTCTCCTGAATTGACTTTCCCACATGGCTGTCTACCTGTCTGTAGGTACCTTGTCATAGCTTTACAAGCAGCCACTCAAGTTGACAACATCCATTTACCCTCGTTAACAAATCTGATCCCAGGTGATGTGAGAAGTCTCCACCAACACCAAGGAGAATGAGGATCAGAACCTAAATTGTGAGAATTTGGGCTATGGTGGACAGTGGGAGCCCAAGAGCCTTTTGTGGAACTGCAAAGGAAGTAAATCTCTGCAGAACTTCCTCTACCTGCAGTTGAGGGTTGGGGAAAGGTGTTTACTAAACAGAGTGCTTCTGAGAGAGAGAGAGAGAGAGAGAGAGAGAGAGAGAGAGAGAGAGAGAGAGAGAGATTTAAAAAATCATCACCTTATCTTAATATCTACAACAATTAGAAAAAGAAGAGCACAGTAACCCTCTTGTCATCAGAAGAGAAAAAATAATAAAAATTAGAGGAGAAATAAATAAAACAGAAAAGTCATGGAAAGAATCAATAAAACCAGAAAATGAACCTCTGAAAAATTTAATGAAATTAAAAACACGCTCACTGAAAAGTCTACCAAAAAGGAGATGATATAAGTAGCAAGAATAAGAATTATGGTAGTTGGATGAGTTTATGTCATTTTCTAGCTCAGAAAGAAGTCAAACCTGTCAATTTAATGGTAGCTTGATGACACATCCTTAGTGATCAAGTATTTTATATAAGATTGAAGGACTCTAGGAACTCCTCTCTTTGCACCTCCACTTCCCTGTCTGCTGAAATCAGCTTTTATGAGTGATCCCATGTGGACCACTTGACCATGAGAACTACCTGTGCCATGTCATGTTTTCACTGACTTTGCATTCATGTGACTCTGCACCCACCAGCCTGTGGGTTTCCTGATTCCTGATTCAACTCTCTTTTTTTGTGTCACTAGCATGAGGCTGCCTGAGTCTGAAGAGGGACTTCAGGAGTACCATGTTACTTATGGACTTGAATTGGACCCAGCTGGGCTGAATCTTCATATATAAATATTTCTTGATACAAAACACTTTCTTTTACATACATGAGTGCCCCTTGATTTGTTTTTTGAGACACATAATTACTAAAAGAAATAAAAAGGATAATAACACAATACTGTGAAGAATCATACTCTGGCACATTTGGAAATATAGAAGAGGTGAAAATACACATTACTTGATTAAATTTGCCTTGCTGTTGTAATGATTGCTCTTTGGGCTGTGATGTGTATGATCAGCAGTTTAAAGTCACCAGAAGTTCTGTGGGAGAAAATGTTGAGCATTTATTCCCATAAACAGTTACGCTCTCAGAAGCCCACAGAGCCTCACTTTGAGTCAGCAGTGACTCTCTATCAGTGAGTTTCATTAGAAGAATGACTACATTAACACCCATTGATAACATCTATTCTTTTATGATTAGATTCATAAAAGAAATATTAAATTATATGACTTCAATAAATTCAAAACAAAAACGATCTCTAGATCCAGAACACTTTATTGGCAGTTCTAACAAACAGAAAGAAAGAGAAAAAAGATACCTACCAATTCTATGTAAATTATTCCAAAGCATAGAAAATGGTAAAATACTCCTGAATTCATTATATGACATTAACATAACCCTGATACATAAGCCAAACAAAGATATAACTAAAAAGGAAAAATAAAATCCAGCTTCCCTCATTAACACATATGAAAAAATTCTAGCCAACAGTATATAACTATATATCAAAAAGATAGACATCATAACGAAGTGGGATTCCTTTAAGTTATGCATTGATGATTCAACATCATAAAAACAATCAATGTAACCTGGCACATAAACAAAAAGAGGAGATAATCCATGATTTTGCAAGTGACTCACACACACACACATATATATACACAATATATATACACACAAATATATATATTGAAGATTTATGTAATAAAAATGAACATTAATAATATTTCAAATATCTGACTTTTCCAAAATTCCATATTATCCTATTATTCTTGATATTAATGACAAAGAGGAAAACCATCAATGAAATGGTTTGGCACAGTGACTGACTTAATGTGCTCAAATATGGGAACTGAATGTGAAGATGGTTCCAGACAGATCACTGATTTCTTCTGTTGTACATAGGGTCATTTTCAGTAGGAACAAATTTGGTATTGGTTATTAACAATAACTTCCAATCATATATTATGTCTTGATCCTAGTTATCCAGTTTCTAGTTTTCCTAGACTGAAAACCTCCAATCAGGAGGTTAACTTTATTTTTTCTATTATAATACTTAGCTGTCATCCTGCTGACTTTGGAAGGAAGATAGCCAGAATTCTCCTAAAACCCAAGAAGGATGAAAGTTTACCTTGTGAACTTGGAACTTGCGATTAGAATTGTCTTCAGATGGACTTTCTAGACTGGTAAAAACAGTGAAGATGAGGACTGAGCCCTGGTGGTGTAAGTGATTGAGTGCGGGACTGCGACCTGTGGGCTTGACAGTTCAAATCCACGGCGGTTCTCAGGCGCAGCACGGGGTAGCGCCCATGACCACCAGAGGCAGTGATGCCCCCCAGAAAACAAAAACAAAAAACAGTGAAAATGATACATATATAAAATTTCATGTCAGGTAAGTTGCAAGATAGTGAGTTAGATGTCAGAATGGAGACTTCACTGAGTCAAGTAGCTGAAGAGTGTGATAAATCTAATATTAACAGACCAGACAAGTGAGATGGCAGGCTTCTGCCCACAGGGATGAATGAATCGAAGATTAGCAGACTGCTGACAACTCCCACTACGAGCAGGAGTATAGCAGGTACTAACCAAAGTCCCCAAACTGGAAAGCTCATGATGAGCTAGATGCAGGATCAAGGCTCAGCAAATAGCGCACATGTTTTTCCACTGTGTCCACTGTGTCTCTTCTCTTAGGAGAACTCATCATGACGATATTTCTGTATATTAACTGTCAAAACACTGAGAATCAATGTCTTGCCAAGTTGACACACACCAAAAAGAGGTTAAGCCTTAATGCAAGGGGGAACCCCTCTCTGGAGAAGACGTGCTTAGCAAAGAAGATGGTCAGTGAAAAAAAGAAATACTTTGAATATATAACTACAGCAATGTATTAAAATGTTGTCACTGTTGTAAAGAAGATATGGTGTATGGCTCAGTTACACAGAGCATCGATGTGGTTCAGAACCATGTCAGGGACACCTCACTATAGCAGCATCCTGCTTTTGAGACTCTGCCAAGCACAATGAACTATGGGTGACTCTTGTTTCATTAGTCAACGTTTGTCTATTTTCATTGGGTAGTCTCTGTATAAACCCACAAAAATCACTAATAAACTAAATTCTGTTTTAAATGATACTCTTAATTTAATTTACTATTTACTATTTCACAAAAAGTAAACAATAATATACATGTTATATCAGCATGCATATGTCATGAAGAGAAACACACAAGAAACAGAAACTTTTGGATCAAGCCCAAAGTTTGTTTTGTTGTTTTTGTAGGCCTTTCATATGTATTTAATGTGGTATATTATTCTGCCTTGAGTACACCCTGTCAGAGAAGGATAATTTCTTTGGCAATTTGAAACCTCAAATTACTTTTAATAACAAAAATTAGGTCTCTCAGGTCAATAGAAGCAGTATTGAATCTAATACACATTTACATTTGATGGTAAGAGTTGTTTTTACATTGTTCTTTTTGTCTTCTTTCTTGTTTACTTTCTCTGAGGCATTGGGTGAAATGAAAATTGAGCAAGTTTTAATTTTTGTTTTCCAGTTTTCTAAACTATCTCTTCTTTTATCACAGATCTTTCACTCTCAGCCAAGAGACAGGATACATAGTAAACATTTTCAGAGAATAGAACTTAACTAGCTAGCTTTAAGATGTATGTGTCTGATAGATGGTTAAAAGAGGAATCACGGGGTGGGCTCAAATGGTTGTACTAATTCATTCATGAGCATGTTACAGATTTTCAGCAATTTCCTCCTGGACCTCACTCCATACTAGATATGTAACTCTGTCTCTGTTAGAATGTTTGGTTGTGTTAAAGCCCAGTTTCTCTTTGCTAAATAAGACTTACCCTACCAGAAAGCTCTATTGGCCAGAATCCCTGGTAATTCCACAAAAAGCAAGGTGTAAAATTGATAGTCCAAAGCATTCTGTAAGTTATCTGGGCTCTCTTGCAAAACCATGTTTCTCATTCACTCTAAAATACCTGAGCAATGGTCCTGGGAACATGGAGATCTCCATCCATAGCTCTCCAGGTGTGGCTCAAGCATTAATTCTTGGACTTGAAATCAAAATGAATACATTCACATAGTCTCAGTTTTTCAAAGCTTCATTCTTCTGGAATTTATTCCCTACCAAAGTATTTTATAAAATTTATAATATTGTATGAAATATCCACTTTCCAAGTGTCTTTGTGAGTGTATATATATATATACACACATATATAACCTTTTCATTGGTGTCTCATACAACTCTTATCACAATCCATTCATCCATTCATTGTATCAAGCACATTTGTACATTTATGGCACTCACCATTCTCAAAACATTTGCTTTCCACTTGAGCCTTCTGTATCAGCTCCTCATTTCCCCCCTCCCTCCCTCCCTGCACCTCCCACTTTCATGAATTTTGATAATTTACAAATTTTTATTAATTTGTCATATATTTTATAGTCTTAAAGTAGAAGCTGGAACTCAAGTGTTGGATCATTTTCTTAAAATAAAAAAAAAAACTCCATGTGCAGATTGGTCCCACCCTCATTTTGACATCTGACTCTGTTTCACTGGCATTTCATGTGGAACTAAGAATGAGTTCCCTTTGCAATGTATTGTTATAAAGAGTTAAAATACATATAGCTGGCATCTTTTGTAGGTAACAAGCTATATAACATAGAGCTATATAAAACAGAGATGGTAAATGAAGATTGAAATAATTTTAGAATTTTATATTTTTGCGATGAAAGAGTATCATATTCAGATTAAACAAAGACCGGTATCATCGTGTCAGAGTTACCCACAGAGAGGAAATCAAAGGCAGAGCACTCCAAGTAAAAGACACATTACAGCTTTTCCAACACCTAATCTCTCTCCACGGTGTGGGAGAAATAATGACAGTGAGTACTTCTCTGTCTTAAGTGGCTCTTACACATCCTCTGTTTTACACAGCATAAAAGGCTTTGCAGTTTTTAATTTTTCAATCTTTAAGAAAGTATAAAAGCAGAAAACTCATGTGCATAAGATTATTTTACTTTAAAATTTTTTTCAGAGCAACAAAATTTGTCCTATAGTGGACAAGGCTGTATTGACTGGTGTTATATTCTTTTCAAACTTTCCCTTAGACAGGCAAAAATATCTCCAAATATTTAATCTATATTTACAAATTTAAACCACTAGCTCCTTTAAGACATAAACCACATAAATTTCTTGTTTCATTTTTAATAATATTCGACAATAAAAATAATTATTGTATTAGTAACAATATAAATTTGATTCTAAGAGTTAAATGCAAAATGTTTCTTCACATTTTATAAGAATATGCCATGTTATTGATGTACAAATGTTACAAATATGAACTATTATCATTTCTCTCTGGCATTATCAGTTACTGTAGGAAAACATGGATGAAGATCTTAAATATTAATAGCTCATTTTATTGAGTCCAGAACGTTGATAATATTCTTATATGATAGTTCTTATAATTTAAAATGTCCTCTGGTTAAATTTTAAAATTTTGAACACTAGGATGATGTAATATTTATATTCATTAACAGTTTTATATAATTTGTGCTTTCATATCTCAAAAAAATGTGTGGTAATTGCAAATTTTATTTGAAAGGATGAAATCCTCAAGTAAAAAGATTTCTTTTTACTAAAAACTGGAAGGAGATGTGGATAAATAAAGAATGATCATTATGTTAAATAATGTTTGATGGTAGAAAAGAATGAAGATGAGTGAGATGAAGCTCAAGCTGTGTGGATATCATTTACGTGGGTGTTGGAACAGTGTTTTGATTGCTTCGCTAAGTTCATTGCTGTTTTGTGACCTTTTTAAAATAACCATGCAAAGCTGGTTAGGCCAATGAATGATGAATAAGATTATATGTTTTGCTCTTTAAGAGAAATATTTGAGTCTATGTGCAATTTTCTATAAACACATCTATAAATCATAGTAAATGTAAAGCCATACATTAAGAGGAAAACTGCTTCAGCCAAATATTCATACAAGGTGTGTTTAGAAAAGAGGGCAAGAACCATAAATGATAATTTAATTATGAAAGTATTCCAATGACTCAGGGTGGGAAAAATATGCTTAAGGCATGGTGATATCATTCAAACTAACAGAACCAGGAATATGATTTTTTTAGAGCATTTGATGGTTGGGTATGTGTATGGTATGAGACAATGAAGAATCAAGAGGGTACATGTATAGTTGTTGAGTAGGGAAATTATCATTTATTGTAAAGGGTTAGAAGGAGAATTTCAGAGATTTTAAAACATATTTGTAAACAACATAATTTATGTGATAAAACTGTATATTATAACTTTGAAAAGTGTGAAGATGAGGCATGTATATCTGGCTGTTAATTGCATGAGATATGCTGGTTAGCACTACTATACAAGAAGCAGCACATGTACATGCATTTAATAAACAAAAACATATTCTGATAGTTCAGGAGATTACTAGTCCAAATTCAGAGTGCCAACTTTCAGAAAAACCTTCTCTTTCAGTTGGTGCTAAGGAAAGTTTATCGCCTCCTTCCAGAAATGGTAGCCCTGGCATTCCTCGGAGATGATGATGTGTGGAGGGCTCAGTCTTCCCCTGGGCCTAGAAGCAGTACAAGATACCCATTCCAAAGCACGCAATCCACTCTGGCTCTTCTTTCTGGGTGAGAGTGAGTCTCTCTATGCGTGTCTTTATCATTTTTATTCCTGGTAAGTTAAAATGTGTTAGAAGATACCCCAGGAAATCTCTCCTTTAAATTGGATCAGGCTTGTGATGTGAGTGTGTTACAACAGACATGATGGCAGGGAGTTTAGGTCTTTATCTCTGCCCTAGTCCTCTTAGTTGTTTGTGTATTGCATGAGCTCATCTCATAGAACACTTCAAATGACTGTCTGGATTAGGTATCGTCCAATTGGTTCCAACTCACAGAGACCCTATGTAGAGCAGAACAGATCACTGTCTGGTCCTGCACCATTGTCATCTATTAGCCCATTATTGCAACTGCATTATTAATTCATCTCAGTGACATCCTTGCATTTCCTCTCATTATCAAGCAAGATGTCCTTTACCAGGGACTGATGTCTTTTGACAATGTGTCTGAAGTATATGAAATAAAGTGTTCACCATCCTCATTTTTAAGAAAACTCTGGCTGTAATTCTTCCAAGATGTTTGTTTGTTCTTCTGGAGGTCCACGGTACTTTCAATAATCTTCACCATATTTTAGCTGTAATTGAAATGTATGATTTCTTCTGTCTTATTACACAATTGTGCAACTTTCACAGGCATGTGATTAAAAATACCATGCCTTAGGTCAGGGACACTTCAATTTTCAAGTGATAGAACTGCTACAATGCTTTATAACATTCCAAGCCACTTTTGACATGCTACTGAAAATACCATGCCTCAGGTCAGGGAAACCTTAGCCTTCAAAGTGCCATCCTTGTGTTTTTAATACTTTAAATAATTCTTGTACAATAGATTTTCTCAATGCAATAGGAAGAGAGACCCAAACAAGGGCAAAAAAAAGTTCTGCAGGGCATAATATGAATTTTCTCCTCACTAGGTGAGCATCCAGCAATTCACTCTGAGTTAGTGTACACAGTGGCATTGCCTGGGGAGGTTCTCTCTAGTCACAGTGAATTTTCTCATGAAAGAAGTTTCTCTGAAACCTCATTTTCTGTGATGATCGATTTAGAAAAACAGAGTGTGAATGTGAAATTTGATTTTCTGCTCAGGTAAGAAAGCAAGCAGATATTGTTGTGATGTTAAAAACAACCTACAAGGACATCATTATTGGAAAAACTCAAGTGCATGAAAGACTTTCTCATTTCAAAACATGTTAAATGTCCATTGATAGCAACCTCCTTCTGGATGTCCGTCAACTTCCCAAAGAAAGAAAAATGTCTACTCATAGTAAATGTACAGTACATTCCCCAGTTCAGACTGTTACTCAAGTTTTCAATTGAGAGGTTCTGAAAAGATTGCAAATCAGTGTGCGACAAAAACAAACAAACAAAATACCTGATTTTTTACAGCTGGGAATTAGTTTTGCCACCATGACAATGTACCTGGCCATGTGCCAGTTTTTGGCAAAGAACAGCATGTCTCGCCTGCTCCACGCTGCTTAATCACCTGACATTGGTTCATGCAACTTCTTTTTGTTTCCACAATTGAAGAAATAAAAGGACAGTGATGCGATAACTTAGAAGACGTGAAGAAAAACTGAGGGAAGTGCTGTTTAACTATCCAAACAGATGAGTTTGAAAAATGTTTTCAGGAATCCCAGAAAGATAAATGTATTAAGTGTAATGGAAAGTATATGTGCTCTGGTGTAGACAAGACTGAAAGGCAGGACTAGGGTTATGATAGTGGGGAGGAGGAAGCCTCAAACAACTAGAAGAACGTGGTGTGTTTCATGGGTGCTATATGGCTCCCTCCTTGACTCAACCCTTCTTTGTGACCCTTCTGTGAGGAATTGTCCTATTGTCTACAGACGGGTTTGGGGACTCTGCTCCCACACCCATCCCTTGTCCTTTTTTTTTCTTAACTGCTGCTTCTATGAGTTTTGACTGTGGAACTGAAGTTCATAATTTGATATGGTCCTTCTAATTATAGTATTAGTTACTAATAGCAAATGGCCTTTTGCTGATGGGGCTGTGTAAGAGACTACAAGACAATCTGAAAAAAAATAGTTGAGAATGATCATTAACAAGATTCATTGTGATTGCTATTCAGATTTAGCCTCAGTAAAGGAAATATTGTTACCAGCAAGAGAAAAAATATATTTCCAGACTCCACTTTTATTTCCTATACTAAACCAAAGATAGATTATTGCCTAAATAATTGAAAAGCCGGAGTCAAGGACCTTCCCTAAGACCCAACAGAGAATAAAACATCCTGCCAGTACGTTCTGAACTTGGTGAGAACAATCATCTGTATGTTAAAGGTACTCAATTGTGATATTTCTTTTATTTTATGATTAGATAATTAAAACACCTCTTTATTATTAATTTATTATGACAGTTTTCAAAAGTTTTATTTTAATTTACCTGACAAATCATTTTTGGTTGTTTTAATTTTTTAAATAAATTATTTTACTGGCGGGCTCAAACAATACTTATCACAATCCATACATATATTGTGCTAAGAACCTTCACCCACCTGCTGTCATCAACATCCTCAAAACATGTCCTTTCCACTTCAGCTCCTGACATCAGTTCTTCATGTTTTCACCACCCTCCCACTCCCCCCTCCCTCAAGAACTCTTGATAATTTATAAATTAGTATTACTTTGTCATAACTTACACCACTTGTCTTCTCCCCTCACCCACTTCTCTGCTGTCCATCCTCCAGATAAGAGGTTTTATGCAGATCCTTGTAATTGACTCCCCCTTTCTACCCTACCTTCCCTCCACCCTTCTGGTATGTCCACTCTCACTCCTGGTCTTGAGGGGATGATTTGTCCTGAATTGAATTTCCAGTTCCCACCCAGTATACCTCTTTCAGTGAAGATGGATTGTAAGGTAGAATAGGGATCATTATAGTTGTGGGGAAGAAGCCTTTAAGAACTAGAGGAAAGTTGTATGTTTCATCCTTACTTCACTGCACCCTGACTGGTTAGTCTCCTCCCTGCAAACCTCCTGTAAGAGGATTCCAATTGCTCACAAATAGGCTTTCGGTCCACAGTGTCCACTCCCCATAATTTGCAATGATGTGATTCTTATTCCTTGATGCTTGATAACTAGTTGGTCCTTTCGACCCCTCATGATCACACAGGCTGGTGTTCTTTTATATGAGTTTTGCTGCCTCTGCACTAGATGGCGCCTGTTTACCTTCAGGCCTTTAAGACCCCAGATGCTTTATCATTTGGTAGCCGGGCACTCATCAGCTTTCTCCACCATGTTTAATTATGCACTTATTTGTCTTCAGGTATAATATCAGGAGGGTGGGCACACAATTATGTGATTTTTGTTCTTTGTTTCCTGATATCTGATTCTTTCCCCACCTCATAGTCGCACAAGGTGGTATGCTTCATCCACAGTGAACTTTGCTGCTCTTGAGTTAGAAGAATGCTTATTTATCTTCAAGCCTTTAAGACCCCAGACACTATATCTTTTGATAGCTGGGTACCATCAGCTTTCTTCACCACATTTGCTTATGCATCCATTGTCTTCAGTGTGTGGTCATGAGGTGTTGAAAGGATCAGGTCTCAGGTATGAAACAAGAAAAAAAAACATATCAATGTGTGTTCACCTTCCCAAGATATTGCTGAGGACAGGTGGAGGCATGAGCAAGAATGGTGAAGAAAGATGCTGGTATCAGGCTATCAAAATATATAGCATCTGGGGTCTTAAAGGATTGAAGGTAACAAGCATCATGGAAAACCAGTTTAATAGAAAAAAGTGTTCTTGTGTTGAGGAAGCACTTGAGGAGAGGTCCAAGGTCCATTTGCTACCTTAGTACTACACCTATAAATATATGTACATAGATTTATATCCTCATCATTATAAATAAATAATTATATTTACATATGTACATACCTGTATAAATGTTTTTTAATTTTGTAATTAAAAGATTCTTCAATTGATTATTCTGCTACTTCCCTATTTCTTTGAAATTTTTCACATAAAAATATTAGTAGTTTTAGTTTTTGACAGCATTTATCATTTTGCTGTTCAAATGAACAATTACTTAATTGTTTAATCATTTGAAGACTTTGAATTAAGTCCTCCATCAATAAGAATAGCAATGATAGTTGAAATTTAAATAAAGTGTATAAATTATATTAAAACAATTGAGTTAGATTCTAATTTATTCTAAAATGACATTACTATTCATTTTAGCTAATGATGAAAAATATCTATTATAAAATATTCACTGAACACTAGAGTCTAAGTTGCTTATCTAATCTATTGGAGGATAATAATAGAGAAAAGAGAAACAGATATGCAAAATCAATTATTTGTCCAACTCAATTATATGAAGATAAATTCCACTTTAATTCAATCAGATTAGGAATATAGTATATTGCAGCAGTAATTGTGGTTGTTATCTAAAATCATAAAACTGCTAAAACCCATAAAACATTTTGAAATGACTCTCTAAGTTGAGTAAGTACTTACTAAACAAAAGAAAGCAAAAATGTACCTGCATATTTAACTTCTGCCTTGTAGATTTATGCAAATGGATGGTGTACCTTGCTTTAATTTTTTGAGTAGTATAAAGACAAAAATATTAAAAGCAAACTGAGTTATAATTCACATTTTTAAAATTTTTGTTCAAAGATGATACTCATAGTTTATCTTCATCCAGTTGAATTAGTAACTGTTTTCTCTGTTCATTACTTGAATATAGGCTGAATATATTTATAATGAATTGAATAGTGACCTTGAATAACTACTAAATACTTGAATAATTTGTAATGAAATGAATAGTGACCTCTTCTCATTACATGAAGCAGAAAAAGAATGCAATTTCCAATCTTCCCAAAATGATTCATATGAGACAGAAGCTGGAGATGCCTTTAATCTTCAACCTATTAATCCAAATCTGACATTAACTGTCCCTTCCATGCAACTCTTCTTCTCTATGGCATTCAATAATCCATTGCAATACTTATAAGAATCCATAAATATGAATATGACGATATTTGATTAGGGAAGTGTGGTAGCTATCTGGTGTCAATTTGAGGACTAAGAATATGGGGGTGGAATCTAGCCTGTCAATCAGGACATAGACAATGAGACCTCTGTGTGACCATGACCTTCTGCTGAGGATTCTGGGAACTCATGTATTTCCTCCTTATAGACAGGAAACACATTCTGTCTCATAACTCCCTATAAGACACCCCTGTAGAGAAGACACATTGAGAAAGGCTGATGAAGCCAGACCTCTGAAGCTGGAGAAGTCACGTAGAGATCACCTGCAAATGGTGAGACGCATATAATGCCACTGGATACACAAGACTTCCTACCCACTGGCCTGTCATCTTCCTGTATTTAGCATCATTGTATGTAATTTGGACTTCTGAAGACAACTTTATAGATAGGTTTCAGATTTTTGGCCTTGATCTGGACTGGGCTGGAATGTTTTCTCAATATTCAATTGCTCTTGTATATAAATCTCTTTCTTATACACAGATGAGTGTCTATGATCTGTTTCTACATTGTTCCTAGACTAGCACAGGAAGTTAGTAGAGTATGTACTAATGTCAGAAAACATTAAGAATATGATTCTTCTATGACTAGCACATCTTGTCAGCCATGTTGAGAAGTATGTCTCTGTCTGGTCCTAGTACTGGAGTTATTCCTCAGTCCAAGAGAATGTTACAATGCTACTATAGTCCTGATGAATGCCCAGCCAACACTTAATTCTTCAAGCCAGTGTCTTGCCTAGACACTCACCTTAACTCATTTTATGGGTTACTCTGATTCATGCTTCTGCTGCCACTTCCACATCCCTACATGGATCTGGAACATGTTTTAGGGGATCATCATTTTTGATATAGGAGTTTCTCTATTCTTGATTTTGAAATGACTCATTTTATGTGAGTAAAATAAATAGAAAGACTATAGAATTGCCAAGGGAGACTGCTATATCCTTTCTTCCCACCCCTTGTTTGTCAGTTTGTTGGTCTCTGTAGGGCTGAGATGCTGAAAGCTATGTCACCAATATGCCCAATGTCCGTAGCATCACCCAAAGTGAATCGATTACAGTAGAGCTTCCAGATGAAGAACAGACTAGGACAAAGGAATAGGGTCCAGTGGCCCTGGCCACCGTAAACCTGATGGGCAGCTTTACATCATTGCAATCAAGATTCACTCCCAGTTGTTTGTTTTTGGATGATAAACACTAGAGACAGAGCTAGAAATATTAATTGGAAAAATATCTTGATTATATAAACAAAGTTGGAAATCACATGACAGAGCTTTGTAAAACAAAAAATCATTACAAGTATCCTTTTCTATTTATTTATATTAATTTATTATTAATTGGGAGTTAAAACATATAACATGTCATTCCATTATTCAATCACATCAAGCAATATTGTAGAATTGCTGCCACTATCAGTTTCCAAACATTCCTTCTCTTCTGGACTTCCTGACATCGCATCCCTTTTACCCTCCCTGTCCCACAGCCTCCACCACACTGTCCCACCCTACCTCCCCAAACCCTTATTCTACTTGTGGTTCTTATAGATTCATCAATTCTGAGTTTCATATGTCAAAAAACAGAAAGAAATATAAGACAATTTCAAGAGGGTGAGACCCGTTGACATAACACCTCTGAGTTACACCCTTTCTGTCAATAAGCAAAATACAGAAAATGTTGAAAACCAGAACAGGTCCTGCATGCATCAGAGGTGAGATCAACTGGCAAGGTTTTAACTGTTCAAATTAGGCTTTTCCTTTACCTTATATACTCACTTCTACAGTGCACCCTGTTTAGTCGCCACCTTCCTCCCATCCATCAAGTACAGATAGAGAGAGGTCACTGGCGGTGTCTATCCTATGCAATTCCCACCAATGTGTCTTGAGTTCACCCTGTCATCCACGTATAGCAATCTGTAAACTGGATTCTGACAGTTTAGACTCTGGTACTTTTGTCTCCTTTAACTTTGGATTACATGATTTGCAATCGTTTGATGACTGATGATGGCGAGCTTCATCCATGTGGATTTAGTAGACATCTCACTTATATGGCTGCTTGTTTTGAGACAAGTCGTAAAGACCGCCATCTAATTTCATTGCCACACTTTGCTGTAACATCGTGATCTTCAGTGATCATTTCATGAAAATAAATATTGAACAGAGCCATCACATTTGTGTTTCCCCAGATATGTTTGCTCTCTACTGGCTTGTTTTTCCATAGGTATTCCTTATCCTTCTATGAGGCTGTCTACCTGTCATAGTGTGACTTCATCATAGATTTACATGGCAGCCCCTGAGTAGACAACATCCCCTTACCTTCCACTTACCATTTGAACCCAGCTGACATGAATCGTCCTCCAGCAAAGTGACCGTAAAAATATCTAGAACAGGTGATGTGAGCTCCATTGGCACAGTCAGGCTCTGTAGCAGGCTGTCTGACCCCACTGGCCAACAGAGTAGATGCCCTTCAAGCCTAAGCTTGTACCCATTGTGCAGCTTATTCCTACTGCAGTGCACTCATACAGTATTTGTTCTATTTTAATTCACTAACTTCACTCAGCAAATGTCTTCCAGAACCCTTCCTGTCTTGAGATGTTCATAATTTCGCCACTGTTTTTAGGATTGTACAGAATTCTATTGTGTATATACTAGAGTGTGTTTATTTTTTAATCCATTCTTCCACCAGTGGGAATTTAGGCTGTTTCCAGTTTCTGGCTATTGTGAACTATGCTGCAATGAACACGGGGAAGCATGCATCTGTTTATGATGTTTCTCATTTCTTTTGGATATATGCCCAGTGATGGTACTGCTGGGTCATATGATATTTCAATTGCCATCTGTTTTAGGAATTTGACCTTCCACACTGGCTGTCCATACTTATCATCACACTAACCTGGATAAGTGTTCCAATCTCACCATACCCTCTATAGAGTTTCCAATTGATCTGCAGTACTGCTATCAAGTCCCTTTGTCTTCCAGATAGAAAGAGAGGGAAGAGGAAACTGCAGAGAAACATGGAAATGCTGACTATCTGTTCCTCGTGTGGGAAGAAGAGTTTGTGATTGTTTTTTCCTCAAAAGAAAATGGGAACAAATCCAATAGAGTTTGAAACTCCCAGATTATGCAAGCTGTGTTCCTGTCTTAACAGGGCTGGATCCTGTTCAAGTTAGCGCGGAGATTTTATCAGGCACTCATTAGAGGTGTACCATGATCAGGAAGACTCTGTTCTATGGGCTGTGATGACCTCCTGTATCCAGGGATGCTAGTGATCCATGAAGAATGAAAAGATCAACGCCCTGGACTCCACTGGGCTGCAATGTTTGTTCCCCGAGATGACAAGTCACAGACCTAGGGAAAAAAGGATCAGGCTGGCACACACTGCCCCACCAACCATGCTACGGTAGCAGGAGAGAGACCACAATGAGCTCCACTGAAACCCCCATAGGCTAAAATCAGAGAGTGGAGTCTAAAATTCTGTATACTGAGAGTCAAGTTTTCTCATCTACTTCCCAGAATTGGTCTCATCACCTGTCAGTCTCTGGGTCATGTAAGGGGAGTTTTAAGCTAAGGAGTCCATCTCAGCACCATCTACATGGAGCTCCACAAATACCCTTTTCAACACAAACTGAAAATATACATGTGCACTGCTCCAGATGGGATACAGAGAAATCAAATTGACTATTTCAGTGGAAAGTGATCATGGAAAAGCTCAAAAACAACAGCTAAACCCAGGCCAGGGCCATCTGAACAGACTATGAATTGCTCCTGTGTAAATTCATACTGAAGCTGAAAAAAATAAAAGCAAGCCCACAAGAGCCCAAATAAGAAGCTGAGAATTCTCTACCTGAATTTAGAGGATATTCCAAGAAAAGATTGGAAGCAAGGACAGAAAACTAAGAAAACACTTATAAGACATCAAGAACATCAAGAGAGCCAAGGGTCACTAAAAAACAGGCAGGCAAGAATGAAAAGATCAAAGTGGATGTCAGAAGAGACTCTCAAAATTGTTCTTAATCATAGAGAAGCTATGGAAGAAAGAAAGAAAGAAAGAAAGAAAGAAAGAAAGAAAGAAAGAAAGAAAGAATTGAAAATTTCAAAGAGACACTAAAGAAGAAAAATTTAAATAGTATAATAAAATATGTAAAGACCTAGTTAGAAATCGAAATCAATGGCCATGAAATACGGCTCTGGCAAGAATATTGACAATATCATGAATGGCCAAAAGAACAAATCAATCTGTCTTGAAAGAAGGTGATCCAGGAGGTTCATTAGAGGAAACGATGGAGACTTTCTCAGGAGAGAGGAATTCACAGAGAAAGAGATTGTGCTTTGTAAAGTAGAGGGGCAGCAAAAGAAGAAGGACCTGGACAAGATAGATTAACAAAATGCCTGCTATAATGAACTTAAACATAGGGATAATTGTGCATATAACATAGGACAGAACGGTGCTTAGTCCTGTTGTTATTAGTCAGAATCAACTCAATGACACCTAACAGCAACAAAGCATTTTCATGCCAGGTATCAGAGAGAATCCAAGGACAATGTTGCCGGGAGGAATCAGTGACCCCTGAATGAATACCTAACATGAGCGTGGGACAAGAGAAAGTAAAAGGGAATAGAAAAAGAACTAGGTGGCAAAGGACTTTTGTAGACATCTAAACACAGGCATTTACATATGTAAATATATTTTATATAATTATAAGGACAGAGATCTATGTACATGTATGCATATGTTAAGTATTAAGGTAGCAGATGGACATTAGGCCTCTAGTCAAGTAATCCCTGAAAGTAAGAACAATGTGTGCTAATAGCCTGACGCTCACTCACCTTCCCAAGAAAATGTGGTGAAGAAAGCTGATGGTGGCTAGCTATTGAAAGATACAATGGGCTGAGCCCTGGTGGCGTAGTGGTTGTGCACGGGACTGCGACCCACTGGGTTGGAGGTTCAATTCCGGCTCCCAGGAGCAAAGGCTGGGCCTCCTACTCCCACCACCTGAGGGCAGTGATGCCTTAAAAAAAAAAAAAAAGAAAGATACAATGTCTGGTGTCTTAAGGGCTTAAAGATAAACAAATGGCCATCTATCTGAGAAGCAACAAAGTCTACATGAAAGAAGCACCCCAGCCTGTGTGGTCATGAGGTATTGATGGGATCAGGCATTAGGCGTCAAAGACCAAGAACAAAAGGTAATCTCAATATGATTTAAAGGGTGTGTGGAGTGAGGATGCACAGTCCATCTGTAGGCAATTGGACATCCCCTTCCAGAAGAGACAGGCCAGCCAAGGTGCAGTACAGCACTGATAAAGCATGCAACTTTCTTCTAGTTCTTTAATTTCCTCCTCTCCACTATCATGACCTCAATTCTACCTTAAAATTCTGGCTAGAGCAGAGCATGTACACTGGTACAGATGAGAGATCACAACACAGGATGTCCAGGACAGATAAACTCCTCAGGACTGATAGTGAGAGTAGCCATACCAGGAGGAATGGGAAAGGCAGGGGGAGAAATGGGGAGCCCATCACAATGATCTTCATAGAACCCTTTTCCATGGGAACAGACAAGACAAAAGTGGATGAAGGGAGACGGTGGTCAGTGGAAGACATGGAAAAAATGATAAATTATGAAGCTTTGATGAGGGAGGAGGGGGAGAATGAAGAGCTGGTACCAAGAGCCCAAACAGAAAGAAAACATTTTGAAAATGATGGCAACATAGGTACAAATGTGCTTGTTACAGTAGATGGATGGATTGTGATGAGCTGTAAGAGGCCCCAATAAAATTATTTTTTTAAAGAAAATAGTTAAGCCTGCATGTTATAAAATCAATAATTGGAGGTAATATTATAAGGTAAGTATATTTTTAAAATGCTTTTTATACTTCAAATGACCTCTGGTAGCGCAGCTCGATAAGCAATGAAAAATTAACTGAGAGGCTGGCACTGGACGGCAGGACTGTGCATTGTCTCATTCTGCTGCACAAGGGGTCGCAATAAATTGGAAGAGACACATAGACATCATTGTTACTATTCTGTAAACAATTACAGATCTTTGGGTTTAAGGATAATGGCAGAATTTTTCTTCCTCATCCTTGTGTAGCATCTCTGATTAATAAAGAATCTTGTTAACCTGTTCGTTTTCTGGTTCTTAATTGCCGTGTCTAAACTAGTACAATAACACTCAATCAGAATTGAAAAGTCATGCTGGATTTTATATATAAACAATTCAATGAAAATGTGGAAAGAAATATTATTTGCAGTGAGTATTGAAATTGTGCTTTTCGCTACTACAATATTGCTAATGACATTAAAAGAGCTTAGATAACTTTTGAAATAAGAAACACTTTAATGTTGACTGTCTTATAGAATTTATAAGTACTTTATTTAAAATTTTATTTATTCATGGCTACATGTGCTTATCAGTAGGAACACAATAACATGAAGAACGGAAAGTTTGAGATTTGTGGGTTATGTTCCATGAAGGAACACAAGAATATGATAAAAACTAGCTAATAAAATAATTTTGTGGCTGAAATAACTACTCTTGATCATCCGTAATAAATATAAGAGGGAACTATGGTGCAGCTGTTAAGCACTTACCTGCTTACCAATATGTTGAAAGTCAACTTCTATACAGATTATGGCCATAGAAATACTTTGTGGGCATTTGTGCTCTGTTTTATGGCATTGTTATGCGGCAGACACCCATATACATCAAAGTGGAGGAGCTCTGTTTTGGTGCCCAATATGTAGTTTTTAATGCTAAGTATGACTTAGAAAAATATTTAATACATATTAGTGCTATCCTGTTAAAAAGCCATGTATTTTCTTTTACATGTATGTTCATAAAAAAATAAACTCACTGCCATCAAGTTGAGATGAATTCATGGCCACCCTGTAAGATCTCGGTTAATTTCTTCAGTTCTCTGCTCCCCCTCTCATTTTACTGAAATGTAGTGTAAAATTTTCATGTAATCCTTGTGCCAGTTTCCAATTTATATTGAACTTTTTTACAATATGCCTTGTACACAACCTGGGCCACTAAAACCTCTTTGTAAGAGATCGTTGATACCTTCCAAACCTGTTTTAAATCTGGATAATTCCAAAGCTTTTATGGTTTTATACTGAATGACTTTATGCCATCATTTTAACTACAACTGTACTTCTATTGTTTTATGTTTTATGTATAACTTCAATTTCAAAATCTCTGGCCATGAGTTTTGTCTGTAATTTCTCTCTTTCTTTTTCTGATTTCTTAAGTTATGCTTACTACCAGCCATAGTTTAAATTAACTACATTTTTTTCAAATGGCATTGCCTCAGCGATGTCTTATTTTTATCAAATTTCAGTGTGAAATCTAATTGGTAAAATTTTAAATTTGTTATTTTTACCACCATTTTAACAAAAGTTCCTTCTTTCTGTTGTCAAAGAAATAGCTGGTTATAAATTAATCTATTAGATAAAGTTTATGTGGGCAGAAGATCCTTAATGGGGTGTGATGGAGTGGAATTTCTTAATCGACTCAGCTATCCATGTCTCCAATTTCCACAATTTTGGCGGGATTATGGATGTGGGGCAAGTATAACACTAGTAGAGGAATTGGTCAGTTTTCCGTACCACCCCTTTGGCTACCAGATGAACCCTCTTTGAAACAGCAACTTAAAGAGAATGCCCACGGACTTACACTGACAAGTGGAGGAAGGAAAATAATCTTATTTCTCACTGACTTCAACAATTTACTATTGAAGTTCTGTCTGGAGTTTATGGGTGAATGAGGCTGTGAGGATCTAATTTCCATAAACATATCTTAAAGGTATTGTTCATTTTAGCATTAATACCATTTTTTCAATCGCAAGACATTTATTTCACTTAGCACTGTTATTAATAATGTCTTAGAAATTTTCAAAATTGAAGTCATTGATTCTTCTTTTAGTCAAATTTCTTTTTATGAAGCTAGCCACTATCAGGAATCTATTTCAGGGCCTTTGACATGTACATAATTTGAACTGATAATGATTTTTTGGTAAAAGATTGCTCTATCTAGTTTGTTTTTTTTTCCCCAAAATGTAGCATTCATCCATAATGCAGATTTTCAAACATTCTAGCAAACTGTCTCAAGCTACTTTAGGGCAGGTCTAGAGAAAGATAGTCAGGGTGTATATTATTGCTTAGAGTGTTAAGTTGAATTTCCATTTATGTACTTGCATTTTTATCTTGCCAACCATACTATCAAGGTCTTGGGTTTGTAGGCAATGGTTATACTTCATTTTCTTTATTAAATAATTTAATATCTTTCTTCTGCTCTCTAGGCTCAATGATTATTTGGTTATTGAGTTTTCTGTTACAGCTTTAGAAAACATATGCAACATTATGAAATTGTACACTTTGATGAGATGAAATTGAGAAAAGCTAATATACAAGAAATGAGCATGTGGGGGCACAATTAACATTCTATGTCTGGGCCACTATGTTTTGTTTCATTTATAAATAGATAGATAACTTATTACAACCTTTTATATATCCTTATTTCCCAAATAAATGCAAAAATAGTGGTAATATATGTCTAAAGACACATATAAACACTCACTCTAGGTAGAATAACAAAGGCAAGCTTATGTATGAAACCACCTTAAAGTGTGACATATCCTCCATCATTCTTTTGATATTACTTTTTTTTTTTGCATCACTGCCCTGGTGGGAGTAGGAAGCCCAGCCTTGCTCCTGGAGAGCTGCTGCTGGATTTGAACCATCAACCCTGTGGACCACAGTCCTGCACACAACCACTGTGCCACCAGGGCTCAACATCTTTTGATATTTCACATCATTTTTCCCCTGTAACTGGACTATTAAGGAATTTATAGGGACAGCTTATTGCTTTCTTATTTGGTCTGATGAGGTTGTGTTACTTTGTATTGAACTACTAGTGCATGCATATTGCTAGAATTAATCTACCTGATTTTCCATGAGAGAACTCATCAGACCTCTTAAAGCATTTTTTTATCTTATGTAACAATTATTTTACTTCTGATTATATTCCCTGATAAAATAATGCCTGAAGGCAGTAACAAAGTTAAGTACCCTATTATATTTATCTTACTGATACCATTTACCAACTCTAAGTAATTGTTAACTATGAATATAGAAGGTACATTTTAACTTGTTTTCATTCAATTGCCTATATTAGTTTGGCTTAGTTAAAATTCACTTTTTTTTAGTTTGTAGATGGCAACTCATTTTAATTCTCAAGTTCATGTTATTAGAGTTTTAGAAAACACATGCTCATTTTTCTTGTTTTACTTTGTTTTTGTCAGAGAACATATTGTAAACTATGTTGCTACTTTTTAATTTATCTAAGTGAACAAAACAATGTTTCATATGTTTGACATTACATGTACTATTACATGTAATTAATTACATGTACTATTAATGTACTATTAAACATAGAATTAATGTACTATTTAAACATAGCATATCTATCTAATACACTTCACATAAGATGAACAAAAACATTAGAGATATGCTCTGATCATTGGTTATAAAATAATAAAACAATATTTATGATCATATAAAATGGGAAACTATATGAAAGTAGTGGAAGTTTCGATAAATGCATTCAATATCTACATTTATTCAGAGTTTAACTGAGTATTCAATTGGATACCTGTAGCTTGTTAGTGCACACTCAGCCTATATAACATGAAAAACTTTTTTGGCTTCACATTATCATTTTAACGGCTTCTTAATTTGCCTCCATCCCTTGAATCTTCAATCTCCGTTAATCTGCCTTGTAGCTCAAATTCATTTTATTCCTATGAAAATATACTTTCAGTAATTTTTCACTGAATGACATCCTTTATGAAATACTACCTTCCCTTCAGAAACTCCGTAGTCTTCTCATCTTTATTTACTTATAAGTTAAAAAATATTTTAAATACCCTAAGTAAAAATTGCTAACATTTAGCCATAATTTTAAATCAGGACAATCGCTCTAAGAAGTAAAATCTAAGAAATGACCCAAAGCCAATGCCCACACTATGCCCCATTGACTTTCCCAAGAAGGAGTCCTGGTAACATAGCGGTGTAGGGGTTGGCCTGCTAAATCTGAGCTCAGCAGTGAAGAAACCGAAAACACAATATAAGACTGCTTAAATAAGGGAATTTCATGCATGCAAGCCCTGATATGTACAAAGATCGTTAGGCTTCGGACAAGGCAACATCAATAATTATACTTGTTCTTCCTTCCCATTAGACTGACTGTCCCCAGTTTTGTAATATGTCCAACAATTCCTACCATGGCTGTGGAGTTTTTGATCACATTCAACAAGATCTCTGGGTTGGAATAACTCATTCAAAAGTTGCTAGCTAAGGAATTGGGCAAATTACCTAACTTTACAAAGGCTTAGTTTATCCATACTGAAATGGTGGTGATGGTAGGACTGACTTTATACATTTTTTATGAGAGATAAATAATTTAATACTTTTGCAGCACTTAGATCAGTGCCAGCCATATATTAAGCACTCAATAAATACTATTTTCATGATTACTATTTTTATTATCCCCAAGGGGCAAATCTATTCCCTTTCAAAACTGAGAATATTACTTTGTATATTGGGAGCTTGAACATAGAGAATGAAATTTCAAATAATTATATCAGAAATTTGCAAAGTGGGCCTCTTATTAAAGCAAAGAAGATATCTCTGATCCTTTCAATGTTTTTATTGTTGATTTTTAAAACATTTACAGCCATATACCTTAAAGTAAGATTAGTTGGCACAGTTATATGGCTTCTTTAATATTATTTCATTGAGTTGATAAGAACACAGAGTATATTGCTGGATTGTTTCAAAAGGGTGGCATAATGATAGGCTAGCATGGTAAAAAGAAAGAAATTTAGATGTATTAAGAGTGTTTATAAATGACTATTTGTAATTGTGGCTCATGAAATTAAAGCTCAAAATATAATTTATACATTTTGTATTTTAGCAAAATATACTCTACAAAGAAAAATTTCTAAAGGTATTAGCATTTTGTAATGGTGTAGTATCTTTTAAAACTTTATTTCCCAGTTCCCCAAAGCTTTCTCAAATAATGACTTTGGGTTTAACTTTTCTCTTTCTTTTCTATTACTATTTTTTAAGTAATTGTATTAGGAACTTCCCAGTTCTAAACCCACACATTTGTGCATATGTTGTCAAGTACATTTGTGCATATGTTGTCATCATTCTTTTCAAAACAATTTCTTTCTACTTGAGCCCTTGATATCAGCCTTCAATTTTTTATTCCCTCCCCATCCTTCCTACCTTAGGAACCCTTGATAATTTATAAATTGTTATTATCTTCATATAATAAAATGACTTCTGTCTCCCTTCACCCAGGTTTTTGTTGTTTGTCCCTGGGTGGGGGACGGGAAGCTGTTATACATTGATAATTGTGATCAGTTCCCATTTTCTCCCCCAAACTTCCCTCTACCCTTATGGTATGACTACCCCAATTATTGTTCCTGAGGGATTTACCTGTCCTAGATTCGCTGTGTCAAACTATCTCCTCTGTACCAGTGTACGTGCTCTACTCTAGCTGGAATTGTAAGGTATAATTGCTGTCATGATAGTGGTGGGGAGGAAGCATTAAACAAGTAAAGCAATGTTGTATGTTTCCTCAATGCTATACTGCATCTTGGCTAGGTCTTCTGTTCCTTTTGACCTTTCCATGAGGTCATGTGCAATTGTCTACAGATAGGTTTTGGATCTCAATTCCATGTTCCTTTCCCCTTTGTCATCATCAATATGATTGTTTGTTTTGGGTCTTCTGATGCCTGACACCTGATCCATCAACATCACATGATCACACAGGCTGGTGTGCTTTACCATCAGGCTTTGCTGCTTCCCAGCTAGATGGCCACGTGTTTGCCTCTGAGCCTTTAGGATGTCAGATATGATATCACTTGATAACTGGGCACCAACTTCACCACAACTTTCTTCACCCATTTTGTTTATGCACCCATTTTGTCTTCAGCAATTATTTTGAGAATGTGGGCATAAAAAATGGTAGTTATTAGAACAAGGTGTTCTTGCATTGAATACTTGAGTAGAGACCCAATGTCCATCTGCTAACTTATTATTTAATATATGTACATAGAACTATGTCACTATAATCATATATAAATATTTATATATGTACATGCCTGTATTTAGACCTATATTAATGTTCTTTTCTCCCTACATCTTTTCCCTATTTCCTTTTATTTTCCTCCTGTCCCACTATAATGTTGGGCCTTCATTTGGTGCTCAGTGATTCCTCTCATTTATATTGCTCTTGGTCAAATCCCACAAGGCCTCCTAAACACCCCCACCATTTATGTAGATCACTTGATTTCCCTTGTGCCTGGGTTTTTGGGTCCTCCCTTTCTTCCTCTCACTCCCCTTCTCCCATGTCCCCCAGGAATCATCAGTCTTGTTTCTCCTCCAGATTGGTTACTCTGCCTATCTTATCTAGGTAGTCATGAAACAAAACAAAACAAAAACAATAAAAAAGAGAAACGTCTATAAATAGTTCCAGGTCTGTCTGTTGACCTTTATGCGTGTTTTCTTGTCAAATCTGATGAGGTGGCATGCCCGGTCTCTGAAGTCTATTTTTCGGATTCCTCAGGGAACCCCAGTGCTTTGCTCCCCTTTCTGCTCTGTTGTACGCCCTTTGTGTCTTGCCTCAGTGTGGTGGGGTCACATCGGACACAATTCCTGAACTGGATCTCCAGTGTTTCCCCCCATGTCACTATGGATCAGTGAGGGCATGCGGTTTGTCATGGTGGGGGCAGCCCTATCGTCCTCTCGAGGGATTGGAGGTTACAAGTAGGAATGTAGTCTTTGGGGCTTGGCGGGCCAGGTCGTAATCCATTCTCACTTTCTTTCTCCTTCCTCTTAGTTTGCGCCTGTGTGTTGTGAGCAGATCTGGCTCTCACCCAGAGCGGCGGCTTTAGTGCCATCCTTTATAGTTGCTGGCATAGGGACCCGCCTTACAGACATCCCTATTGGCTCACCGTTTCATGCATTCAAGTCCTGGAACATCAGGTTGAAGTCCCTCGCCCCCTTTCCTATGGAGAAATAAATAATATCCTCCCCTTGGGTAGGTTAGTGCTCTGTTCCCCTTACTCTGTACTTTTCCTCCCCACCCCCTTCTTTCCCCGCCTAAGTTAACTGCCATATGTATCCCTCGATTGGGTTTGACCCCTGCCACAGTTCCTGGACCTTGGACAGGGGTTGTGTGCATATGGCAGCGTTTCCTTTATGCCCCTTATGCGTTTTTAAGCTTTCCTCAGTGGACTCATGTTGTACTTGTACTTTTTTGCTTGATTTATGTAGCTTAGCAGAATTTCCTACAACTCTTTCGATGTGGCAATGTGCTTCCGGCATTCATTACTGCTTTTGAGGGATGCATAGAGCTCTGTTATATGTATGTACCAGTTATTTAATCCATTTATCTGTTGATAGAAATTTAGGTTGCTGCCAAATGCTTACGATTGTGAATTGCACCATGATGAATATCAAAGCACACATGTCTCGCTTCCTTTGTATAAATGCCTAGTAGGGAGATTGCCTAATAGGAGTTGTGTGGCACTTCAATTTCTTTTTTTAAATCTATTTCCAAATCAATTTCCGTAATAACTGTACATACATACAGGTCCACTAGCAGTGGATTAAGAGTTCCTATCTCACCACATTCCTTCCAACACCTTTTACTTTCTGATTTCTTGATTTGTGCTATCATTCAGGGTGTTAAGGTGTTCTCCCATAGCTGTGTTAATTTGCATTTCTCTCATGGTTAATTATCGGGAACATTTTCTCATGTGTTTCTTGGCCATTCAGATTTTGTGAAACTTCTATTCCCACCTCCTCAATGTGCTATTATTTTTTTCTTTTTGTATGCTAGCAAAGTATTGTAGATTTTAGTAATAAGACCTTTGTCTGATGTGTCATTACTAAAGACATTTTCCCAGTCTGTGGGTTCTCTCATTACTCTCTTCATGAATTCTTTTGATGTACAAACTTATCTTCTGTATAGCCCACTTGTCAATTTGTGACTACTCTGTGTTTGTGCACTTCTCTATCTCAGATAGTCTATGTATTCCCTCTAACAAAGTTCTCAGGTTTGTCCCAATTCTCTCATTAATGGACCTAACAGTTTGAGATTTTTATCTCAAGGTCTATGATCCACCTTGAGTTTGATCTTGTGCATGTAGCGAGGTAAAGAAATGCATCCTTGTTTTGCAGGTAGATATACATTTATTCCAGAATGATTTGTTGAAGAGGGCATCCATTCCCATTTGATATTTTTAAGGCTCATATCAATGATCAGTTCTCAGAATGGATATGTTTTAATTTCTGGGTTTTCCATCAGTCTGAGTATCTGTCATTATACTAGTACCATGCGTTTTTGAATAAAGTGTCTGTTTAATAGATGCATGTGTTAGCTAGAAGAAGTTCTCTAACTTAGTCCTTTTTCTTTAGGAGTTCTCTGCTAAATTTCTTCTTATTTTGCAAAATGAAGTTGATAATCCATTTTTCCAATTCGTTGAGAAAAGGTGACAGTATTTGAATGGAGATGGCATTAAACTTATATAGTGCCTTGGGCAGAACTGACATCTTTACTATGTTGTCTTGTGATCCACAAGCATGCAATGTTCTTCCATTTGCGGATGAAACATTTTGTATCCTGTAATAGTGTTCTGTAATTCTTCTCATACAAATATTTTGGGGTTTTGGCCAAGTATATTCCTAGATATTGCAATTTGTATTTGGCTATTGTGAAGGGCACTATCTTTTTGATCCCTTCTTCCATGAACTTTTCAATGTACATAGCTGCCTGATAGACTTCCGTTTGTTGATCTTGTACATTGCTACTCTGCCATATTCCTCTATCACTTCCAGCATTCTCCTTGTGGGGCTTTTCGGATTTTTCCATAGACAAAATTGCATCATGCGTGAATAAAAATAATTTCACTTCTTTCCCCAGAATAATACCTTTTATTTGTTACCTTTGCATTATGTTGTTAGCTAGAACCACCAGTACAATGTTAAGTAGGAGTGAAGACAAGAGACATCATTATCTGATCCCCTTTCCAGTTGAAATGTTTGTCTCTTCTCTATCACTACCATGTTGGATGTTGGTTTTTCATATATAGCTTCTATTGTATTGAGGAATTTTCCTTTTATTCCTATCTTCTTGAATGTCAACAAAAGGAAAGGGTGATAGATGTTCTCACATGCGTTTCCTGCACCTATCAATATTATCATACAGTTCTTCTAATTTTTTATGTGAATGTGGCAAATAATGTTGATGGTCTTTCATATCCACCTCTGGTATGAATCCCACTGGTCATGGTAAATTATTCGTTTTATATCCTTTGCACTCTCTTGGCCAGCATTTTGTTAAGGATTTTCCCATCAATATTAATTAGGGATACTGCTCTGTCGTTCTCGATTCTTGTGGGAACATTGTGTGCTTTAAATATCAGGGTTATACTATCTTCATAGAAAGGGTTTGAGGGGGAGAAAAAAAGAAGATAAAAATGATCAGGAATTTGTCATTTTTTTTATATGCGATGGAAGAGTTTGTATAGGATTTGTATCAGTTGTTTGCTGAATGCTTGGTAGAATTCTTCTGCGAAGATGTCTGACCTGGGGTGGGATGGGGTGGGGTGTGTTTCTGTTGGTAATCCCTTGATATTCTTGTATATGTCTTCTTTTACTATGGGTTTATTGAGATTCTTGCCATTCATCTCGGATCATGTAGGGTGGGATTATTTTTCCAAGTATTTTTCCATGTGTTCTGGGTTGTTGAACTCACTGGAGGATAGGCCTATATAGTGCTGTGCAATTATCCCTTTAATTTCATTAGAATCTAGTGTAATGTTGCCTGTTTCACCCCTCATCCTCGCTACTGAAATTTGTCCCTTCCTTTCTTTAAATTTTCTGTCTATTAATTCTGTTAATTATTTAAAACAGCCAATTTTAGCTGCATTTATTTTTTCCATTGTTTTCTTATTTTCCCTCTCATGTCTCTCAGCCCTGATTTTTATTATTTCTTTTCATACGATAGTAGTAGCATTGTCCTATTGACTCTTCTTTAATTACTGGAGGTTTTTTCCAGCATATTAATCATATGTCTCTCCTCCTTTTTCATGTGTGCATTTATTGCTAGCATACTTACTCTGCTAACTGCTTCTGCTGTGCACCAAATGTATGATCTCTATGTGTGCTCCATCATGTGGTCACTCTTTGAGTATGTACCATGTGGGATTAAGAAGAATGTGATACACACACACACACACATATATATATATATATATATATATATATATATATATTTGCATTGGGTGGAGAGTTCTGAAAATATCAGGCCAAATCATCAAATTATAGAGTTCATATCTGTAGCCTCCTTGTTAAGCTTCTTTCTCTGGGATCTATCTTTCTCAGAGAGCAATATTTTAAAGTCACCATTGTAATTATTGAGTCTGTGATTTCTTTTTTTGTGTTTGATTGGCAAATTTCCTGTGAAATTCCTCACTAGGAAGGTATATATTTATTATCCTCACTTGATCTTGGTCTACTGTTCACTTGAGCATTATATAGCTCCCTGCCCCCCTCCCTTGTTATGGCTTGCTCCCTGATATCAATTTTGTCCAAGTTTAGGACTGCAACCCCCGCTGTTTTTGAATTGACATTTAATGGTATAATCTTCTCCAGCCTTTTAACCTCAGGCTGTTTTTGTCTGAATCTTTTTTTAAAACATTTTCTTTCTTTCTTTCTTTCTTTCTTTTTTTTCTTTTCTTTTTTTTTTTTTGGATCACTGAGTAAAAGCCCAGCCTTGTTCCTGGAGAGCTACTGCTGGATTTGAACCGGTCAACTTTGTGGACTGCAGTCCCACACACAACCACTGTGCCACCAGGGCCCAACTTTTTGCCTGAATCTTGAGTGCTGACCCCTATAGGCAGAAGATTGATGGGTTTTGTTTTGGAAACTAATTCTACAGTTTCCATTTTAAGTGGCCGAGTTCAGTTTCTTGATATTCAGGGCTATTACATCCATCTATGGACTATGTGATGTCATCTGGTAGATTTTGTGTTGGGTATTTCCCTACCTCCCTTCTT